>OX243814.1:14774360-14951860 GCA_945859605.1 Lumbricus rubellus | reverse complement strand
ACTCATAAATCTGACAAAGAAGTGATAGGGCTACAATTGCTACTTCATTCCAGGCCCGCATTAAGGCTAATGCGGGCCCGGGTGCTGTGATGAACTTGCGGGCTTTCTTCTATCAGCTATCGGTCCACCAAGCACATAATTATACCATGTTTACTAAAGAATAAAGTCAAAAGTTGTCTTTCCTGTGGTGTATTTATTTTCTAAGAAAAAGTTTCTGACACTAGTATTTCTACAGTGACGGAAGGAATAAGCGACTTCTTCATTTGTTAAATAGTTAAATTACGCTTATGTTCCATTAAGTTGATTATCTTTATATTGTTCTGTATGTCGACAGGTTGAAGTCCTCCATCCTTTTTTATGTAAGCCTAAGCCTATCCCGAATTTCTTACGGTCCATGTCTCTCAACCATACAGCACCGTGCACATCCACCAATGTTTTATCATTTGTTTCTTCCCGTTGATTTTTTCTTCTCAATTTATCATAATTCTTATGTTTATATTTATAAGTCCCTCTTCCTAGAATCAGGTCTGATAAAATACAACATCAGATTTCTTTCGCAGACTCCAATGATGTCTTGGTGAACCGATCTATAAGACGTCATAATCTTCTTGTACAAAGGTCTCGAAATGATCGGAGAGGAGTGGGCCCAGGTCTACAGTAAAAGAGAGGCAACGGAAGTGGGCATAGGCTAGAACACAGGTCAGACCGTCAGACTCACTGCTAAGAACAGGTCAACGAATGAAAAATGGGGGAGAGGAACCGAACAAAAGGAGAACCCCAGATCGATGGATGGATGAATGGACGATTGGGCGAATAGATAGAATGATTATGCTAGATTGCATAATACAAAATAATGGATATGGACAGCTCGAGGAAGAGGCCAAAGTGCCCAACATCGAGATGAATGGTGACGTCGGACATTTCAACCTGCCTAGGAGGCAGAAAACTAGAGAAAAAAGGATGATAAAAGATAACAGGCTTCATAAACTAAGAATTAAAAAATTACATTTCTTCTAGCTTTATGTTCCTCTTATTTCAAACTGATTGACCAAACTGCGTTGTCTACTTTATGATATCACTGTTCAGAGGACATAATTAGGCCTACCAAAGATAAATATTTACAATAGCAATCAATTAGCCTACTGCGATTTAAACCACTTCATAAACTGTTAGTTCGAGCTAATAATTTTGATGTGTGGGAGAACTTTGCAAAATTTCGTCAATGATGACTCATTAACGTTGCAGAATTCTCGCTAAGAAATTTCAACATTTCCGAAATTGCGGGCCCCCAAACCCTCGGGCCCGGGTGCTGCAGCACCCTTAGCACCTTAATGCGGGCCTGCTTCATTCAATATCCTACATTATACATAGGCCTACTTCGTCTAGTGTCCTGGGATTAGGCCTGCTCCACCATGGAGGCACCAAAACGTCCGGCGCCAAAAACGTCCTGCTTCGACCCAACCTCGCTTAAATAGGACAGTCTTAAGGCTAGAGAAGAACATGGTGGAGTAGACATAATATAAATATCTAAAACCCTCAATTTGTCGAATTAATCTTAGTATTGGGTTAGAAACCTTTATGAGCACCTGTGCTTATCGAAAATATGGCATGCACAACCTTTGTGACTTAAATTGAACCTAGCTAATTTCCATGTTATTGTACGATTTTAAGCAGGTTACTAGTGTTAGCAAAAGAGGCGATTTGTCATCAATGGAACCTTGTTTTTATGTATTTTTCAATAATGAATAGGCTAACTGCATATAATTATCTGTGTAGGCTGCCTATTAAAGCGCTCCAGAATATAATGTTTTGCAAAAATCTTCTTCAAGAAAATACTCCTTGGCGATATTCCCATTCCATTTATGACTTTTCCAACTTTACCAACTGTTTCTTACAATATTTGAAAGTATGCGAATTTTCTTTAAATCGGCAATATGGAAAAACATAATGGGGAAAAACGTCATCATTTCATTATGATTGACTACTTTTGTGAGCTTTGTATGGGCTTGACGATATTAATTATGTGGAATATTAAATGCACTGGGCGCAGACCGTGTAGGCCTACTATGAGAATTGTAGAGAAAAAACCCAGGAGTCAGACGTTGGTTTATGTGGAGTTGCGGTTGGCAATGGAGACTGAATGATTGTTCCGCCTGCCCCGGGATGGCGAGCGACATCTGGTTTTAAATAGCCTCATGGCGAGGATGACAGGTGCGCTTAATCAAAGGTTGACGAGTGCACTTAGGCCTTTAAACAGATGATTGATGAGCTAATTAGGCATAATTGTTTGTTTGATTGAATGCTCAGAAATTGGCACTAATGATCGATGAGCCATCATGGGCGGGAGTGCCGATGAATGCAAAGTATTAAGCAAAATTTTGAAAGCAAATAATGAGCATCAGATGCTAAATTGATACTAAAGACTCATTGCTGACTCTATTTTCAGAATAAGAAATTCCGATGACGTAATGTTTCTATTTTTAGATAGTGCAGACTAATCAAAATGGGCTATAAATATTAATCAGGATTGCGCGCATACTATGAGTTTGGGCTATGAATAAAAAATGAGACGTTGTTGTGACCTGAATTGCGCAATGCTTGGTTGCTTACTAATTAGGTCGCGTGCCACTTTGGACACTTTCTTTTGGTTCAAGCTAAACACGGCCTCAGGGTTTAACCCAGATTAAGCCAAAACCGGCACTCCCATTACTACTCATATTAGGATGTGATAGACAACGCTCAAGAGCAGGACGCCATACCATGGACGATGATCATCGTCTTGCTATCAGGTTGGATTTCAAGATATCGCAGCACCATGCCCGATATCCTTCTTAGGGGCAGTCGGAATAAAAAGACAGAGTGAGATACAGTCTACAGAGATACTATTATAAGAAAGGCATCGATGCAAACGTGACTATGCAAGAAACAGAAAAAATCTGAATGATAATTATTATATTCATTTAATTCTAAACAATTATACATAGTCTAGACAATTGCCATCGCTGTAGGCTATCTAGCTGAGCTACATCATCAGACACTTCTACAACATGCATTATCGTCTTTTCTAATCGGTTGAATGTTTAAACATAGCATTTTCTACATGTTTATAATAGTCAAATGATCGAATTTATGCTCGCTTGCGTGATATAGTCACATAAGCTTACTCAAAATATTAAACAGGCAATAATATTTGCATGGGTTTCATACTATTCTAATTGCCTACATGAACCAACTTTATAGCATAAACTTTAAGTTAATGAAAATTTCAAGTGTTTCTGACAAGCCTTACCACTAGCCTATCAAATGGGAACTTACAAAAATAGAAGTGAACTTAGAACTTATAATTCCATACTCTGATAGCCTACTCATCCTATTTCATCTGAACAAGATAATGTAACTTTCTCACGTCTATATTCATTCCTTCATTCATTCTGAGAAATTATATAGCGCCTCTTCAAGATATCTACTCAGAGGCGCTCTTTGCACTAACTAGCCGAAATGATGTTAAGGTAACAGTCATAGCGAGCGAAAAATAACATCAAGTTGCAAAACATATGCCTACAAATAATTAACATCAAGTTGCAAAATATATGCCTACAAATAATTAATAATAATTAAAATAAAGTTTGCAAATCGTTTTAAATTCTAATAGCATAAAAGTAATAGTGAAGCAAACTTGCAAAGACTTCAGAGTTTGTTTATTATAATATTTGAAGGTTCTCTTTGGCACCTTTTTGGCTGCAGTAAAAGTTAAAGCCTGCTGCTTACAACGACTAGGATCTCATCAAGATTTAGGTCTGCGCATCCGTTTTCTTTGAGTTTCTCGTCGTCAGCGGGTAAAGCTCCTCGACTTTTTGCGATGTCTTCATGAAGCTCTTGAAAAAACCAACGCATCAATTCGTCAAATGTTGTGACGCAATGAGCATCAAATTTCCAATCCTTAAAGTGGTTTTCTTTCGCTTCGGACCACAACATGCCAGCGTCATCTTGAAATTCTCCAAAGCAGACACGGCATTCATCTTTGCGATTGTGACAAGATTTGCAAGATAATTTTTGTGTACGGCGATTTTTTACACCCTTTAGTCCATTCACCTGATGACATGAAAGATGCACTTCCATAGAACAGGCACTGTTTTTCTCCACCATATGATCCCGAGATCCCCAGCATAAAGCTCCACACCAGAAACAATGCTCGCAGCACCCTAAACGTCTTTGGATTTCTGGATCTTTTGAAGCTAAACCAAACTCGACGTTTCTGCTGTTTTGAGCATGTACAAACGTATCCAGTATACGCACAATGCTGCTCCTGAATGCATCGAAGTCGTCATCTTTCGGATCAAGTTGGCTGTAATACTGATCGTCTGCACTTTTAATTTGCTCTTTAACAACTTTGTCAATGTCTGCTTTCTTGACAGACTTTACAATTTGCTGCCTAACACGAATTAGATCCTGTTGAAATGTGGATTGATATATCTCCAGAACGAATTTCTCCGAAATCAGCGAATCAACTTCCTTTTCAAACCACGACTCTATTGAAGATTTAGGATTGGCAAAATGTGCGAGAGCTCTCACCTTATTCCCATCAGCGACCTCATTGGCGAGCTGTTGGAAATAGTGCAGTCGAACCTTTTCAGAATTTGTGGTCCATGGTGCATCCTTTACTGCTTGAACCTTTGCATCATATCCTGCTTGAATAGCATTTAGTTTAATTGATTTGTACAGTTTCCTTGCAACGATTTCTCCTTCGCCAGCGCATGAAAATCCAGACTTCAGCCTTGTTTTAATTTCGTTTATATAATCACCTTTCTTGTGCAGTAAGATTTCACTTGGATTATTCTGCCTGTTAAACAGTGTTTGTAGATTAGTCATTCTATCTCTAAGCTGTTGTAGGGTATAAATCTGCAGACTCGCCTTAAACTGGTCATGTAAAGTAATATTGAACTTTTCTTCGAAATCTTTCATTTTGGTTGGGAAATTGGTCTTAATTTCGCTTACCATTCCTTCATCAAAATCCAGTCCTGTCTTAAGGTAATCTTCGCGTCTACTTTGAAATAATGTATTAACAAGTTGGTTTAAATCACTAATCAAACTTGTCATCTGATCTTTGGTCAGTTTGTCGCTGCTAAACATCTTAGAAAATTTATTTTTGATTGCCTTCCTGTTGATTAGGGCTTCCAAGGTAATTTCTGATGATAAATCTTTTACAATATTTGGTAAAAATCCAGTGTGAACAAACGTCTGAATCAGGGCTTGCTTCATTCTGGTTTGCAAGTCGGGAGTAGATTCTTTAGAGGCTGCAATGCCCTGCAGATAGCGCCAAATATTCTCTACGATGACTCTTTGCTCTTCTGCATTAAACTGTCCTGATGGTCGTCTCTTTAAAGCCTGATTCAGCTCTTTTGCTATAAAGTCAGAAAACTCAGAAAAATATCCTTGTTTGACAACAGATCCATCAAAAGTCTGTCTCAAAACCGTCATCGTAGTTTCGTGCAACCTGTCGTTGTATTTTTGTAAAGAATGTCTAGTTTCTTCTCCCCATTCGCTGCTTGCAATTTCCTGTATGAGAGATATGTAATTAGTTTTAAATTCATTGCACTTTCCACAGCTCTCATGGCAGTCATGTGGAATCGTCTGCAGCGTTTGTTCCATTTTATGTAGCAAACCTTTACGCATTGAGTCTGTTCTTACTTTCTGCTTGTTTTCTATCATTAGGTTTATTTCCTCTCGAATTTTGTTTGCCAAGATATCTCTATGACACCGTAGGGAACTATCATTATGTTCTTTAACTTTGGCAATCTTTTTTTCAAAATACAGAAAGTCTGTAATGTGTTTGACATTCTTAAAATTTAGGGCAAACTTTTCTTCGCGTACGCATATCCAGTAACTTTGAAAATGGTTGGACCAGCGTTCAAATGTGCTTTTTGATTCTAAGGCGTGTGTTCTCTTGAGGAGCGTTTCAAAAAGGCTCACAACATCGTCATGATATGTTTCAGATGGTGGTGAATTAACACTTGATCCATCTCTGAAAGCGCCAAAGTGCATGAATATGTCCCCAGATTGAATGCGAGCGGTTAATTCAGCCAGACATTCCTCCGAAGCTGAGCCAATCTCAACGTCATTCTTACTGATAAGTTCAAATGCCTTGTTTATGGCTTCACAAAACTGACCTTTTGCCTGATCGACCTTAGAAAGGTTTCGTTCTTGCAAATGTTGAACCATTAGAATGTCAGGTTTAATGCCTCCACCTCTTAAACGAGCCATCGCTACAATTGCTATCTGCAAAACCTCTGTCATTTCCGTCATTCCTTCTCCAAGAATGTTCACAATTGTAAGATTGCTAACTCCCATTGCGAATGTGGCCATTAGTCTATCTTTCTGGCTTGCTTTTGGGTCGTTCATTTTTTCTGATGAACATAGACCTTCAGTGTCAATAAGAATAAACGCATCGCATCCGTATGTTTTTCTTAAAGGTTCATCCATTAAAATCATTCTCATAAAAAGACCACGACTGCATCGTCCGACTGAAACAGCAAATTTGCACGAAAACAAAGCATTCAGAAGAGTTGACTTTCCAGATGATTGCAAACCAATTATGCTTATGACAAAAACCTTCAGATTTTGTAGTTTCTTCGTCACGTTTTCGCAAACTGATTTTATCCAAACATGTTGTATTTCGCCTGAATCACCGTTTAACACTTCAATGGCATGTCCACTGATTAACAGATCAGCAACACGGTTGGGAAGATCAGAGATGGATTTAAAATCGCCCAAATCTGTAACTCTAAAGCTCTTCTCATACATATGTCCCAGTGCTCTAAAGAAGTGTTCTTGTCCCAAGTTAATGCTGTCTACTTTCTCCATTGCAGTATTTAGTTCCTCTTGAGCTTTCTTAACATCTGCCTGATGCTGCATTTCTTTGAAATTGCCCCCTGCTGTCGACCTTTTCGGAGCCTTAACAATTCGTCGTAACTTTTCGTTTGCTTCGCTTACCTGTGCACGTGCAACTATAGACTCATTGGCTGAAAGCTGAGACAATTGGTTTTCAATATACGTTAGTGATTTCTTAGCATCGCTCTGCTGTTGACTGAATAGGCCCATGAAAAGAGTAAGCAAGCATTTTAGGCTTTCGTTCCACTTGGTGTGTTGCTGGACATCAATATTCAGCAAGAGCTGCTTAATGCTGAAACAACCTTGTTTTCTCACTATGTCTAATATTTCTTCTGACTTTTTGCACTGTAGCGATTCAGTATATCTTAAAGATTCACATTTTCCCATACGGAAAAGCGGCTTGCGATTAATCGAATTTGTGCTTAAATGACACTTGAGACACAATCGCAAAAGAGACCTCACTGTATCATGTGTTTCGTCGCTTGACAGAGAATCAGTGTAGATTGTTTCTATATCATCCAACTCTTCGTCTAAGTTTTCCTTTGGGTCGACCAATACAGAAACAATTTTTTGACTTGAAAACGACTTTCTCAACTTTTCAAACTGATCACTCGTACAGTTGGGCATCCGGAATACGATGACGGAACAGGCCAAGTGCTCCAAATATTTAAGGGTGTCGGGATACTGAAGGGAATCTCCATGGAGATTTGCTAAAATGGCGACTTCCGAAGTACCACGTTTGTAGTGGTCACACACTGTTGTTTTCCATGTGGTATCACTACAAGTTTCCTGTGTAAGCCAAACAATTTCAACAGTTCCATTGAGAGTTGAAGGTCGACCGTATCTACTCCCTGGTTCACCACTTGATGAAAACAAATATTGCTTTCTCATTAGCTGATTAAGTATGGTGCTTTTCCCAATTTTGTTCGAACCCAGCCTTACAGCAGCAATCATACGAAAAGCACTTGAAAACAAATGATTTTCTGCAATATGACCTGGAGTCGATTCCCACTTCACGATGATATTCTGCATAGCTGGAGCAATGACTATGTATTTTCCACTCTCTCTAATATCTGGAATGACAAGCGGCATGGCCATGGGAAACTTCGACATTATGCGTAAAATGTCTTGCATCACAATAGAATCAGCTCCGTTGATAATGTATGCTATGCAATCCAATCGAGATATGGGGTAAATTGTCCTTTCTTTGATGGGATTCTCTCTTAGGCTTGCGACCGTCTTCCGTATCTGAGTTCGCTCTACCATGGTCGCAATATTTTGAGCACTGAGAGCGTAGCCATTCCAAAACTTAATACTTTGAATTATGTATGGAAGAGCAGATCGCCAAAATTTCTCCAAGTCTGTCTCCTTTATTGCTGGTCTTTTAAACATAAGTCGAATTTTCGAAAAACTTTCTTCTTTTAGTAGATCCAAGTCCAGAAGTTCGTTTTCAATAGGATTTTTCAATCCGATACGTTCTGCATCACCGTCAATGCTTGAGGAACTGGTATTCGTCTCAAGAGCTAAAATAAAAACTCATTTTATTTCTTAAATCAAAATCACTTTTTTAAATGTAGGACTCTGTCTAAATAAAACTAGCAAAAAGAGTGAAATTAAAAAAGCTTCCAGTTTGATTATCAACCAAACGAGTTGTCACAGAATGTAGAGCGGTACCGGTAAACAGTAAAAGTCACATTTTTATTGAGCAGCAATTCAAAGCACTGTATTAATTTTGTTTATTGGATTGCATTGTACTGTTTTGTATCTAAAAATCTGTATGACGTCTCTCGCAGTGCGCGCCAATCAGAGGTACGCTTACCTGAGGTGCGGAAGACCAAGAGAAAGAAATTTGCCTTGAGTCAACAAAAAGAGGCTTAGACCGCCAGTTAATGTGGATGAACGTGTCAAAGGACAGAACTGGTTAAAACACGCAGGGCCGTGGGGCCAACGGATTGCGTTTTAACCATAGCACTTGGGAGCTGGGTTTGTTATTCCACCGGTGTATCATTGCGAGAACCTTTTGTTGAGCCCGAGCAATAAAGGGGAGCCAATGAAAGTAGGCCTATAGTGAAGCATGAAAGAGATTTTGACAACCTTACAGATGCGAGCTACACACATAGGCCTGCGCAGTGATTTTCAGCCGGGGTTCCGCGGAACCCAAGGGTTGGGAGCAGGACAATTAAACCCCCGGACAAAACTCCCGGTATAAAACCCCCGGGACAACCCCCCCCGGTATAAAACCCCCCGTACAAAACCCCCCACTTACAACAGCGTATATACCTACATACATACAAACATGCACACAAACATTCATGCATGAAAAAACACATATTTGACAATTATTTGTTTATCATGTATATAATTCTATTGAAGTTTGTATGTATGCATGTATGTATGTATGTATGTATGTGTGTATGTTTGTATGTGTATATGTATGTATGTATGTATGTATGTATGTATGTATGTATGTATGTATGTATGTATGTATGTATGTATGTATGTATGTATGTATGTATGTATGTATGTATGTAATGTATATATGTACGTATGTATGCATGTATGTGCGCATGTATATATGAATGCATGTATTATGTGTATTTATGCATGGCATTGCATGCATGTATAATTGTATATATGTATCTACGTATGCATGTGTATATATAAATATGTGTGGATGAATGTATGTATGCATGTGTGAATATGAATGTATGTACATATGCGAGTATGTGCGTAAGTATGTATGTATATATGTATGTATGTATGTATGTATGTATGTATGTATGTATGACATTGTATGTATGTATGCATGTATGCATGTATGCATGTATGTATGTATGTGTGTATGTATGTATGTATGTGTGTATGTATGATGTATGTATGTATGTATGTTTGCGTGTCAGTGGGGGGTTTTGTCCGGAGGGGTTTATACCGGGGGTTTATACCGGGGGGTTTTGTCCGGGGGTTTTGACCGGGGGGTTTTGTCCGGGGGGGGTATTGTCCTATACTCCAAGGGTTCCGCGGGCGTCGGCAGTTTTATAAAAAAATTGAGTGCACCGACTGAATTCCTAAAAGTATCAGTAACGAGTAGATTCTTTCACAGCCTCCCGTCATTCTTCCTAAAACATTATTACCGGGTACGTGAATGTAGCCTATTGTTGTTTTCTATAGGCTAATTTTATGTCGTTCAATACTTGTTTTTCTGAAGGCACCTTCAACAAATGGTAATCTACAGATTGCCTACGTTTCCAACTGTCCAGTCGGACAAAGCATTTTTTTTCATCGGTTTAAAACTATTTGGACGCTCGAGATCTGTTCGGATTAAACAGAACGAGCTGCATGAGCACTAGGCCAGCGACTTGTTTGGTTTGTTTCTCTTTTGATCAGTTCATTTTGAAGAGCCAGTGGTTAAGTTTCTCATCCAGAGGTAGCCTCTCTGATATTCAAATTGATATAGGCCTATTTACCTGTAGTATCTTTACCATATCATGGGCATGCCATTAGACTGCATCCATCCTCCGCCACAGGGATCCAGCAACGTCCCTGTGCCGGTCCTAACCCCGGACAAAAGGTGGAAGGTTTGCCAGATGGGTGGCGATACGCTGGCATTAAAAGACCAAGACGATAGAAATCCACAAAAACCACGACACAATTGACAGAGCGACCCAGATGCTTCAAGGTGTCATGATGTGGAGCAGACATGCACAGGCATAGGCGTACGGGAGGTTTCAGAAGTGGAGGGGGGGCAAAGATTGAACTTCTGCCCGAAAAAATTTATCCGGCCAAAAAGTTGGTCGTCCGCGACTATTTTTGCCCGAAAAACCAGATTTGCCCGAAATTTGACGCCTTTTTTTTTTTTTTTTTTTTTTTAGTCGTCCGCGATTTTTTTGCCCGAAAAACCAGACTTGCCCGAAACTTGACGACCTTTTTTTTTTTTTTTTTTAGTCGTCCGCGACTTTTTGCCCGAAAAAACCACCAAACTTGCCCGAATTTGGGGGGGCAATTGTCCCCCCTGCACCCCCGCCTCGTACGCCTATGTGCACAGGCCGGTCAGGACAGACCAGTGGAGAGAGTCGGAGGAGAGAGTGTGGGACACATACGGGCATTAAACCAGGTTGTCCTTCATGCTTCTCTCCTAACATTGTCTTCAATCAGACAAGGTGGTCTAGGTGCTCCAAGGTGTTAATGGTACATGTATGTTGCGGACCTGCAGACCGGACCGGTTGAGGCTGGACAGCATGACGCGAGACAGACTCAGACAGAGAGTGGCGTCGGCACCTACCGGCTGTCAGCCCAAGGATTATGATGATGACGATGACGATGATGATGATGATGATGATGATGATGATGATGATGATGAGTATCTTTAACCGACAGGCAGGCCTTAGACTCGCTATATTTGCTTCTCGGAAAATCGCATTAGATGTGTGAAATTAGAATCAGATGTTTGATTAATTATTGCGACAGAAGCACTGCTTCAGGTGCGGTGATAACTAGCAAACGAAGCTGACACCCCGCAATTTAGCTTAAGCTCCTTGGCCCCACTATAGCTTCGTGCCACTCACAACACTTGATCATGACACGGGTCACGGTTGAGCCCAAAAATTATTTTATGTTATTTATCATTACGCGTCTGCCTACTGATCTCTCTCTACGATGCATCCAAGACTTAGGCTAAGCCAGGCACAAATTCGCAGTAGGCCTAAACTTGAAACAATACTTTAATACAACTTGTCCATAACACTGATCCGGAATCGAGCGTGTTTTCACTTGTGATATTCTATCCTTCTGACGGATGAATTGAAAGTTGTTGGCGAAATAGAACAGAAATGAAGTTGTTCCTTGACAGTGCTTATAGCGCACTGAGCCTATAGGCTACACTTCCAGAATCCTAGGCCTAATGAAAGGTTTACTATCATTTGGTCGAAAGTCATTTGGTCCAAATTATTTGGTCGAAATCATTTGGTCGACGCTGAAAAAATGGAACGATCAAAAAGTCGAATGATCGTTTGGTCGACAATCAAAAATTCGAACGATCAAAAGATCGACAATCAAAAGGTCGAAAATCAAAAGATCGACATTCAAAATAAAGCATGCTTAACAGAATTCCGACGATTTTACTACAAGTGCGCACACTCAAACATACATACACACACTCCGACACACACTCACATAGGCCTACACACTTGAACTCCGATCAGTCTGAGAGATAGGGATGTTGTGAACTACAGAAATTGATATGAAAACAAAATTAATTAGTCAACAAATCAAGGAGAGCGTATAGGCCTAACGGACTGTAAGACGAAAGGTGCGAAATTTGTCAATGCATCGGAACGATGAAAAGGTCGAAGTCTATCTAAGCCAGAGTAGGCCTATTTGGCGCAGAATGCAGCAAATCTCTGGTCTGTAAAGCAGCGTTATTCAGCGGATGCTGAATTTGCACTGGGAGTGCGGCACTTGGTTGCCTTGGCTTTTGTGCCAACCGACGATGGTACCGCTGTTTTCGATGAACTTATGGAGTCACCTTTCTTCACAGAACACTGTACCGAAGTAAGGGAATTGACAAATTACTTCCAAGACACTTGGATCAAGGACTGTGCTGAAATGCTGAAGAGAGTCGTTGCTGAGTATGGAAAGTGCCCGAATATGGACTATTTGAGAAGAATTGCTCACAACCTTGAGTTGCAAGCATAGGTTAATAGGCTAATAATGACATTTTTCATATGGACAATCTTTATATAATGACGCTATAGGGCCTAGATGTATAAAACTAGCCTTAGCATTGAATTAGCATTGAATTAGCATGCATATGATAAAACTTGTAGTAAAATCGTCGGAATTCTGTTAAACATGATTCATTTTGGGTTCCACGACAACTGGTCTACCGACAACTCGTCTAACGACAACTCGTCTCCGGACAATTGGTCTAACGACAACTGGTCTACTGACGAATAGTATTGATGAAATAGAAGCTGGATTTACGAAAATGGGTTTTTAGCTTAAATGGAAGCTGGATTGATGATTTTCATTCATGTATTCCAACATGCACCCATTTCTACTTCAAATCTAAAAATACCTTCATCGAGCTTCTATTTCTCGCCTGTTATTTTAGTCAATCCAGCTTCTATTTTGTATATAAAAATACCCTCATCCAGCTTCCATTACTTAAGCGGTTTTCTTATCAATCCAGCTTCCATTTCAGATCTAGAAATACCTTCATCCAGCTGTTATTTATCATGCGTCATTTTCGTCAATCCAGCTTCTATTTCACCTGTAAGAGAACCATCATCCAGATTCCATTTCTCTTGCGCTTTTTCATCAATCCAACCTCCATTTCACCTCTAAAAACTGTCATCCAGCTTCCATTTCTCAAGCGCTGGATAAGTTGTCAGTAGACCAGTTGTCGTTAGACGAATTGTCCGGAGACCACTTGTCGTTAGACGAGTTGTCGTTAGACGAGTTGTCGTGACACCTTCATTTTGAATGTCGATCTTTTGATTTTCGACCTTTTGATTGTCGATCTTTTGATCGTTCGACTTTTTGATTGTCGACCAAACGATCATTCGACTTTTTGATCGTTCGATTTTTTCATCGTCGACCAAATGATTTCGACCAAATAATTTCGACCAAATGACTTTCGACCAAATGATAGGATACCCTAATGGAAGTATAAATTTTGTGATGTGATAATGTAGACTGCACCAGGAGTGGAAGTAAGGCGCATCTAAATATTACATAATTTCACAAATTACAACTGTAGGCTATGTAGGCCTATTTCTTGAAATACTTGGCGGGTGAAACGCTAAGGGTTCCGCGAGCGAATAGGCCTACATGCTTTGGAAAGGTTCCGCCGCTCGAAAAAGGTTGAAAACCACTGCGCATACGGGTAATAAGTATTGAGCCATTAATTTTTTTATAGCACAAGCCGATTTTTAAATATCAATGTGACCCTACCAATTTCTCAGATTCTTTGAGTTTTCATTCGGGTAGGCCTATGTAGGGGTCGAGCATTCTTGCTAAAAATGACCTAGCTCTTAGTCATTACAATTTTTATAGCCACCTCACTTTCTAAGGTCTGACTATGCTTCTCGGTTTTTACCAGGAACGTTTGACAGTTGGCTTTATAAAATAACAAGACCCATGGTCATCAATTGTGTTTCCTTAAGTAGGCTAGTCCTACCATAATAACCACAACGATTTTTATGGCGCCGTAAGGCCCGTAACACAATCATGCCGTTACAAGGACGCCTCACATAATTATGCTAATAATACTAAACAGCAGGATATGCCTTACGAAATAAACGATTCTTGAGTCCAGATTCTATGGAGTCAGCCGCTCGCAGGGCAGGAGGAAGACTATTCCAGCATCTCGGACCGGCCACCGAGATAGCGCCGGCAGTTGAGAACATCGTCCTCGTCCCGGTGTATAGTCCCTCGACGTCTTGTAGTTGCGTAACGGACAGAAAGAAAACTTGCAGAACTTTACTGCGGCGTATAAGCTTAATATCACAAGTCGATGCACGGTTGAGATATGAAAATAGGGCCTATTAGGCTAATGTGTTTGCGACTGCGAAATTCGGTAATTGGACGATACTTTGAGAACAGTGGAAGATTTGCGACAGAACTCACCGGCAAGATCGTTTTCAGTTGGTTATTTTAATAAAGTTGTTCTTAATTCGTTCTGTTTTTTCAAGCCTCCTGAAAGACCATCAGAAGCCGTACCCTGCCTTACAAGTTTTCCACTCAAGAGAGCGGGACCGAGGACATAGACATAGCCTACTTGTATTTGAGTTCGAATCCTGGGTCCGCCACAGTAGGCCTACCACGAGGAAACTGACAGCGTCTTAAATTTGAAGGCGTCAACTGCCGCATTGAAATTTAAATGTTCTCATCTCTGGATTAAGGCTACAGTGAATTGCGAACTGAAAAAATATAGTCGCGTTGGGCCGTTCACCTATAAATTTGCATAAGAACGTCTCGGAATATATATATTTTATATATATATATATATACAAGTATATATTAGGGTGGAGTGAAAAACGTGAAATTTACAGAATCAAAACGGCCTAGTGACAATTCGTTGCCTTTTGCTATAGGTAGTTATCACGCAAAATATTTCTTTAAAATTCGTTCTCGAAGATTTGCCCCAACGAGCTTTAAAATTTTAAAATTGTTTTAAAAAATCAAATATTAAAAAAATTCATTTTTTTAAATGTTACAAATCAGCTGCAATATTGTTTTAAATAAATTAAATGATTGTATTTCGACAATATTAAGCAGCAAACACTTTATTAAACATTAGACCTACGAATCACAGGTGTCCAAAAGTATACACATTTGTCACCGTTAAGTAGGATAAAGCTAAATTTGTGATTCTAAAAAATCTAAAGCACCGATTGAAATTCTGCTCTGCTATTGAAGAAAGGCATTAGTTTTCATGATTCCAATCTGACAAGGATGATCTGGAACATTTTTTATAAAGTTTTTTTTTAAATTTTTTTTTACAATT
This sequence comes from Lumbricus rubellus, assembly GCA_945859605.1. NCBI lineage: Eukaryota > Metazoa > Annelida > Clitellata > Crassiclitellata > Lumbricidae > Lumbricus > Lumbricus rubellus. The sequence continues at coordinate 14,936,466 of OX243814.1, read as the reverse complement.
TTAAAATATTTAAGCTCATTGGGGGCAAATCTTCGAGAACGAATTTTAAATAAATATTTTTCGTGATAACTACCTATACCAAAAGGCAACAAATTGTCACTAGGCCGTTCTGATTCTAGAGATTTCACGTTTTTCACTCCACCCTAATATATATATATATATATATTAGACTGGTCCAAAAAAATGAACATTGAAATATTTGAAAGGCATGTTGTTTTTTCTGTACATCTGGTGCAAGAAACCTACAGTGCAAAATATTAAACCACTGTGGCTCCATCTTCAGGTCCCTCAAGGCTGTCAAAGTTTTAGTATGCTTACTACATTGTAAACGGTGCAATATAACTGGCAGGCCTTCAGTCAACGAGCATTGAGCATTCCATTTTAGCTGTTAGCAATATTATTGAATTGCCAGCATGAAAAGCAGCTGCAATTAGTGTTTAATTGACTTCCAGTGTCTAATAAAAAAAAATATCTAAGAATGCTGTCAGCATGTCACATTGACGGTTCAGAAAGTCGAATCTGACCATGAAGATTACGATGAAGCTCCGCCACCTCTTCGTTCTTCGTCAGCGAGTCATTGAAGGTGCTGATTGTTGCAACTAATCTAAGAAATCTCTCTGTCCCGTCATTCACGACTTGGTCTGTAGGCCTACTTAGGAGGAAGATCCAACAACGCCTCCTTAATACAAAGAGATTTCATAAACCTCCGGCTCTCTGTTATTTCCTCTCCTTGTTTTCTTTAGGAAACTACCTCTTGCAGTCTAGGTTCTTCTTCTTTACTTGTGTCTTGATTATCTCTTTTCTTATTCATTAACTACTTCTTGGAGAAAAATAAGAACCCAGCAAGGTCAATTCCTCAATGACGCATGAAAGTAGTAAATGCCGCCTTGTGAAACTTCTCATTTACAGCGTTGTGTTGGTCATCCAGGAGAGCCCAGTCATTCATAGCAGCATCACAAGCTCTTGGAGCCACTACCCTGCAGGTAATAGATTAGATGAGGACAATGAAAACACCCACTTCTCAGATCGAGAATAGCTTCCCCGATCCTGGCTGGTTTCATTTGCTCACAAAACATCACGAGTTTGAATATACGTAAATGAACTTTATTATCTATCTCGACACTTCCTGCAGTCAGCTATTTTAGAGCCTGCAATGCATGGACTAGCGGACTGTTATGATGAAAGACCACTGTTGGTGATAAATCTTTGAATAGCTGGATATTGGATCCAGAAGATGAGTCCATCACAACTGTGAAGACTGTATCCAATATAGACTCTGTTGCGAGATGTCAGTACAAGTTAAATGCAACATAGGTCAACACAATGTAACACTGAACAGTTATTAACATCCTTAATGGATCCCATGCCAGTGTTGTAAGCAGTAGAGTAAAATAACAGAGCTTCAATAGGTTTTTCCAATGTCCATTCTTCAATGATCTTGACAGCGATGTTGGTCAATGGTCATGGCAGCTCCAGTATATAAACTACCCGATGGAAGTTTTGGCATAGCAATGAACTCATCGAATTTGATATTTGGGCTTTAAATCAGCAATTATTGACAAAAGGTCAACTCAGTGTGAGAATTGTGGAAAAATAACTGGAGGTTGAACCATTATCCACTTGGAATTGGGGGGGGGTGAAAAACATACTTTACTATGGGGCATTGGGGCTCTAAGAAAGACTGGGAGCTGAAATGCCCAGTAATTCACACCCTGGGCCAACCTATGCGCCCACTTCTTTCTCCTGTAAGGTCTGCTACAGTTACATTACCATTCCAGAGTGGAACTAAGAGGACATAATCTTCTTTTTTGACTTCGTGGATGAAGGAATCTCTCAGATTGACGCTATAATGGTTCGCCTGTCAACCCTGGCATGCCAGAGTGAGTTTTAAGAAATAGACGTTTGGCCATACAGTATTGGACTGCAGATAGGATGTGACTAGAAAGCCTGTCAAAAAATAATGCTGCGGTTCAGTGTTGAAACCAGCTCAATTTATAGAACATCATGGGGGCACGTGCCCCAATGCTCCCTTCGAGTCTCCTAAGGGTAGGTCTGTTTAAGTATAGGCCTACTTATTAATGTTCTGAGAGGGACAACCAACAAATTTATGAAAATTGTTCTTGAAACCATCACTTTGCAGCCACATTAAGGTTGTCAGCAGCCCGATATTCAATGTAAAAATGAGCGAAAAACCATTATATTTTGAACCCCATTTTGGGGGAGATCCCATAGTCAGATTTTATCGGATTTTGGATATTTTATTCAGCAGCAAATTCTGAGAAGGAAACCGTTTAAAAAGCTTGTGTTACAATTTTTCCCAGGTCAAACTGCAGATTGTGTGGAGTATCAATATATAGCCCCAAACCCCAACTTTGATGCTCGTGAGTGACCCATAAATATTACATTGGTGGCCAAAAATTTCACACAGGTACTTTTTAGATCAAAATGAACAAATGTATCAACATGCCTCAAAAATCCAAAAGAATTTTTTTTACATGCGAATTTGGACCAGTCTAATATACATATATATATATATATATATATATATATATATATATATATATATATATTGTAAGCGCTAAAGCTTTCCGATTCATAGCCTTTCATGGGGCAGCATACATACATATATAGCCTACATCCATCCATCCATCCATCCATCCAGCCATTCACCCATCCATCCATACATACTGTACATACATACATACATACATACATACATACATACATACATACATATTACATACATACATACATACATATAAGCATACATACATACATACAAAGTCATACATACATACACACATACATACATACAATCATACATACATACATACATACATACATACATACATACATACATACATACATACAAGCATACCTACATACATACATACATACTTACATACATACATACATACATACATACATACATACATACATGCATACATACAAGCATACATACATACATACATACACACATACATACATACATACATACATACATACATACATACATACATGCATACAAGCATACATGCATACATACACACACAAAGTCATATATACATACATACATACATACAATAAGTAAGTATATTCTTTAATGTACCAGCTGCAATACGCACTCTGGTTTACACGCACACACAAAAATGACACAAAAAACAAATACAAGACAAATCTGGGAGCCATCAACGGCACCAACTCATATAGCTCAAGCCTATTGATGGAAACGTCACAACGACAGAGTCATCCTTAGGCAAAACTCCGCTCGAGAAGCACAAGTCACCATCGTCAAACTCCTACGCGTTGGCTACACGTAGAGTTCAGCCGACAGTTTCTCATACCGATTCCCGATGATGGTAGTTTAACAGTACTTTGAGTGTCTACAGAGCCGAGAAGCATAAGTGTGAAGAGCAGCGACAGTAGCACAGCGCTGGAAACGTGGCACTATAAGGGCAGGGTCTTCGGTGCTGGTAAAAAAGATCCTTTCTTTTCCCATTCATGTGTGCAAACGTTCGGCTATATCGATAATGACTAACCAATGATGACGAACCTGAAACCCCTTGATGTTCAGCAAAATGGAATAGTCCAGATGCGAAGACGCATGGCGAGGGTTGAACGTAAATTTTTTTAATCAAGTTACCGTCCAAACGCTTGCGACAGAGATAAAGAAAAGTCGGAAACTCGACACAAACATACATACATACATATGCATACATACATACATACATACATACATACATACATACATACATACATACATACATACATACATACATTATTATTTAAGTCGTTATTTAAGTAATGTTTTATTATACTTATTAACCTTGTGTTTATGATGCTTTATTTGATTTGTTCCTGTTGTTTTTGGTTGCCAAATAAATGATTTGATTTGATTTGATACATACATACATACAGAAGAATAAACTTTCAGAAATATAATATACATGTAGATGAGACACACGTTTGATCCTACTTGTTTTCGCAGACCGTTTGACAAAGGAATATATCTTTGTATCTTCACTTATTGGAACGGTTACGTGATGTTTGGATGTTTCCTGACTCTTGTGTTTTATACTACAGCTATCACAGTGATTTTTTACACACTTAATACAATGCACTGTAGCTGTTGGAACTCCATCATTTTCATTTTCAACGTTGCAGGAATCACAAAAAATTGTACAATTGATTGATTTTAAGGACATTTTATCTTCGCTCGACCTTTTTTTAATTTCTTCATCAAAAGCAGCAGCTTGATCTTTTTCAGTTATTCTCTTATTCTTGAGTGTTAGACAAATACCATCCAAATGATTTTCTTTGCAATAAGTGCAAAACTTCGTAGCGATTGGAACTTTGTTGTTGTCATTGTCGTTCTCAGCGTTGAAAGAATCGCAGAGAATAGTTTCTTCAGCAGATTTTGATGGTTTCGTCATTTTGATGGATTTTTCCTTTCTTCCTTCATTTATGGGGACAAATTTATAATCTTTGAAAAGTTTCTGTTTTCTGTGTGCTTTACTACTTGCATCACATTGACGATCTTCACAATTCGTGCAAAACACCGTAGCTCTTGGAACTTTGTCATTCTCATTCTCGCTCTCAGCGCTGCAAAGATCGCAGACAATGGTTTCTTCTTCAGAGTTTAATGGGTTTTTAATTTTGCTGACTTTTTCCTTTCTTCCTTCATTTATGGGAATAAGTTTATGGTATTTGAAGAGTCTCTGTCTTCTGTGTGCTTTACTACATGCATCACATTGGCGTTCTTCACAATTCGTGCAAAACACCGTAGCTCTTGGAACTTCGTCATTTTCATTCTCGTTTTCATCGTTGCAAAGATCGCAGACAATGGTTTCTTCTTCAGAGTTTAATGGGTTTTTAATTTTGCTGACTTTTTCCTTTCTTCCTTCATTTATGGGAATAAGTTTATGGTATTTGAAGAGTCTCTGTCTTCTGTGTGCTTTACTACATGCATCACATTGGCGTTCTTCACAATTCGTGCAAAACACCGTAGCTCTTGGAACTTCGTCATTTTCATTCTCGTTTTCATCGTTGCAAAGATCGCAGACAATGGTTTCTTTTTCAGAGTTTAATGGGTTTTTAATTTTGCTGACTTTTTCCTTTCTTCCTTCATTTATGGGAATAAGTTTATGGTATTTGAAGAGTCTCTGTCTTCTGTGTGCTTTACTACATGCATCACATTGGCGTTCTTCACAATTCGTGCAAAACACCTTAGCTCTTGGAACTTCGTCATTTTCATTCTCGTTTTCATCGTTGCAAAGATCGCAGACAATGGTTTCTTCTTCAGAGTTTAATGGGTTTTTAATTTTGCTGACTTTTTCCTTTCTTCCTTCATTTATGGGAATAATTTTATGGTATTTGAAGAGTCTCTGTCTTCTGTGTGCTTTACTACATGCATCACATTGGCGTTCTTCACAATTCGTGCAAAACACCGTAGCTCTTGGAACTTCGTCATTTTCATTCTCGTTTTCATCGTTGCAAAGATCGCAGACAATGGTTTCTTCTTCAGAGTTTAATGGGTTTTTAATTTTGCTGACTTTTTCCTTTCTTCCTTCATTTATGGGAATAAGTTTATGGTATTTGAAGAGTCTCTGTCTTCTGTGTGCTTTACTACATGCATCACATTGGCGTTCTTCACAATTCGTGCAAAACACCGTAGCTCTTGGAACTTCGTCATTTTCATTCTCGTTTTCATCGTTGCAAAGATCGCAGACAATGGTTTCTTCTTCAGAGTTTAATGGGTTTTTAATTTTGCTGACTTTTTCCTTTCTTCCTTCATTTATGGGAATAAGTTTATGGTATTTGAAGAGTCTCTGTCTTCTGTGGGCTTTACTACATGCATCACATTGGCGTTCTTCACAATTCGTGCAAAACATGGTTGCAGTGGGAATATCGCCATTTTCATTCTCGTTGTCGGCTTCACAACAATCACACAAAATTGTAGCTTTATCTGACTTCATGGACTTTTTCACGCTAAAGAATTTCTTCGTCATGTTTTCATCGATTGGATGGACCGTATGATTTCTTGAGACTTTCTGTCTCTTGTGGAACCCACTGCAGTTGCCACAGAAACTCTCGTCACAGGTAATGCAATGCATTGTTGCTGCTGGATTTCCACTGTCATATGAATCGTTCTCAGCACATGGCCCGCATAAAATGTAGTCACTCATTTTTTAAATTTTCACTGAGCTGGAGAGTAACAACTTTTTGTGATATCATCTACATTTGCTTTTGGTCTCACGACTTCACTTCTTCAGATTCGGCATAAAATACGGTTTTCTGGTTTAGGTGAACTAGAAAATACATTTTGTCAGTCGGTCATTGGAAGACAAATGTGTGACCACAAGGCAACAATCTTGGAACAATAAGGGTCTCTTTACATTCAGTATCCAGAGATTTCATTACAACGATTTCCTTCGTACACAGTCATAGTTTTCCAGAATGTTTGTGCGAGATGCAATCTACAAACTAAACAAGGAGAACAACACTTTGCCATTTATCAAGGAAGAGCACTATGCGAATCTACTTGAGAATCCATTGTGGTAATAAAAATTTACCAATAAAACTTGTAATAAAATGAGTGGCAGACATTCAGCTCCATGTCATTAGGCCCTATGGTGTGAATCAGTCAGTGTTTCGCATATTAAGAGGTTCATATTATTTGAGCAAAATGAGATTTCTGTCAGTAGTGACGTCATCAGCATAGGCGCAACCATCCTATGGAACCCGTAAGACGCTTCCCTTCCAACTTTCGAAGGACTGGAACCCACCCCATCCCCTACTTTGCCACCGACTGTTAATAAACTTTTCATTAGATAATAGAATATTGCTTAATTACTACATACTAAATACTACTTAGCCCATTCAACTTCCCGCACTTTCAAAATCAAATAAAATTATCTGATTGAAATTGAAATTATCTACCGTAGGCTATCTGATTATCCAAACAATCGATCTGGCCGATTCGTTCGCTGTGCGGCCAGGTCTATGGCGCAGGTCAAGGGCGGATACAGAAACTTTGGACGGGAGGGGGCAAAAATTCTTGGCCTTCGATGTGGTAATTTTTCCCCCGTTGATGACCTTTTTTAAGTCATCTGGTCCAAATTTCGGAAAATGTATACCAATTTGTTGATGACTTTTTTTAAAAAGTCATCTGGTCGAAAAAATGTCCTTCTTATACATTGTTGGAAAAACAAAATTTGGGAGGGCACAATACATGGGCAGTTCTAAATGGGGGGCATGGCCGGATTGCCCCCCTGGATCCGCCGTTGGCGCAGGTAATGCCTTGACTGGAAAGTTCAAGCAGTCTTCGCACAAATTCAACCTCTTGTTCTTTTCGCTTATTGTTTCTTGCGTAGCGACACAGCCAATCATGCCACAGGTCGGAAACACATTCGTGGGTTATATTGGGCGTAGGGGTTGGCCTCCAGCACTCAACTTTGTGAAGAGTGCAATGTGGAAATTCAAGAAATTTCTGATTGGGAGGGACACATCCTCCCTTGCTTTGACGCTTGTTTATTGTTCATTAACCTTTCTTTCTCCCCAAAGAAGAGGATTAGATTAAACACTGCTTTTGTGACTCTTGACTTTGGCCATCATATTTCGATGTCCCATTTTAATACGTTCAGGTTTCTGTTTTCTTGTTTTTTGGGGGCGGTTGCCAGCATAGGCGTAGGAGACGGGGGTCCAGGGGGCATATGCCCCCCAAATTTCGGCAAGTCTGATTTTTCGGGCAAGCAGACCCGGAAAAAAAAAAAAGTTATAGAAAATGTTTACATTTTTTCGGGTCTTCTTGCCCGAAAAATCAGACTTGCCCGAACAAAAATGGTCGTCAGACCTTTCGAGCAAAAAGTAACGTGAAATTTCAGAAGATTTTGCCCGAATGACTAAAAAAAGGTCGTCAGAATTTTCGGGCAAACGTAACGGGAATTTTTCTTAAGATTTCGGCCGGATGACAAAAAAATTTTCGGGCAAAAGTCTCATTTTTGCCCCCCCCCCCAACGTTTAAATGTCCTCTACGCCTATGGTTGCCAGCGAGGATACTTACTCTTATAGTTTAGCCTAACTGCTATTTTGTGAAATTTTACAAAAATGTTTTACTAAAGCACTGGTAAAAATTTCAGAAATCGAGATAGTTTTGGTGAGGGTAGGCTACTTCAATTTTGAAATTATAAATCAAAAATTTTAAGCCCAGCATGTACTCCATTTCTCAATAAAATAATACTCAAAATTACGTCAGCTTCTGGGGTTCCTCTCCAGATTTTTCTGAGTGAGCTTTCGACGATCCACAAACTCATAGGCTATAATTATAGTTCTACTGTTACAGTAGTAGGCTAAGGGGCTTCTTGGCTTCGGCAAGAACGGCTTCGCGCGTTCCGCGCTTGCAAATGCTCCGACTCGAAATTTCTCTTAGGTTCCTCCCAACTTCCAAATCGTGGTTGAGCCTATGTTGGCTTGATATTGATAGAAAGCTATAAGGGTCAACCGGGGAGATTATGGACCCCTTAACCCTCAGGCTACCAAGCTTTTTTGTAACACTGTCTACCAAGAGGGGGGTGGTTACCACCCCTTTGGATTTTGGGTGAAATTTGAGATATCATAACTTGTAATACACCAATGGATTCAGCATTCATTTCTGCACAAAATGAGATATTTAGGTTTAAAATATATGAATGCACCTCGAAATTGTGATTTTTTTCCATTAGCACCCGTAGATTCCACAAAACGTGTATACTTACTAGGGTGTCCCACCAAAACACTTTTCTTGAAATTCTTAGGTCTCACCAGTCACAAAGTTTCCTATGGAGATGATAATATTTGTGTAATTTTTTGGAATTTTTAAAATAACTTTTAGGGGTCCCCCTAGGAGCCCAAAATTTTGAGTATAGGGTACAATGATATTCGTGTGCAAATATTTCAATATATGAGGTAACGTCATTCAAACCACATATATTTTAGTACTTTTGCATAAAATATGATTTGTCCTACAATGTAATTGCTCAAAAATGTTATGCTGTATTGTTCTCAGACTGGTTTTTGCAGTTGCTTTACTGAAATTTGACAAAATTGATATATGCACTGACTTTCATATATTATTAGAGTTTGGAATATTGTCTAACCATTATTGACTACTATGATAATCCAACCAGTTATCAAGATCATAGTTTACTTTGAGATGGCACATTGATACACAGTACCACAGTACCAAATGTGAAATAGTCACACGTTTGGTCCAATCAGTAGTTCACTACATGTGAAGAAGTGACTCAAGTGAGTCATGGTTGGAATTTGAGAAGTCCTTTCGGTGTTTTTCAACAGCTTGCATTAAGAACTGCTTTTCATATGTTGCAGCATTAAATGTCTGTATAATTATGTGATTTCCCAGATGGTCAAGTAGCAGCAGGACTCTCAAGATGCTGTCGTCAATGCCGGTAGTCTGGAAATAGCTTTAAGAGCTCTGGTAAATTTTGGAAGAAATTTGACCAAGCAAGATCCGAGTTCGGGGTCATGTGGAGTATGAGATTTGCTTTCTTTAGAGGTGTTAAGAGATCGGAACACAATGCAAGAGTTGCATGCTCTGAACTGAAGTACTAAGAATCGCATTGCATTCCTTTAAGTGCAGCAATACTGAGACCAGGATAATCGTATATTTATCAATAATCTGACTAACAGGATGTAATTAAATGAAGCATCAGCTGCAGATCGGACAGTGCGCCAGGTCGCCAGGATTGGATGCAGGCTTACACTGATACCACAAAAAGGGTAAAACGTTTTAATGCATGCGAATCATTACCGGTATCTGTTTCCATATGACAGTAACTACAATTTTATTGAGTACTAGCTGTACCCAGCCACGCGTTGCTGTGGCAGAAAAGACTCCCCCTCCCCCTCCCCATCCTCCTCCCCCTCCCCCTCCCTCTCCCCATCCACCTCCGCCTCCCCTCCACCTCTTCTCCCCCTCCTCCTACCCCTCCCCTCTCCCCTCCCTCCCCTCCCCTTCTCTTTCCTCCGCTCCCCCTCCCCTCCCCATTCCCCTCCTCCTACCCCTCCCACTGTGCTCCTTTCCTCCCTCAGACCGTCGTTTACTGACAGCGGATAGAGCCCAAGAATTTTGGAAGGCCGTAATGTAATTATTTATCGAGTCGCTTATGACGTCACGGGAAGCGCACTCATTAATGTTTAGTCACTTTGTTTCTGGTAAAGACGATTGTGAAATTTTGCAAGCGTGCCGTTTCGTTCAAATTGCAAATGGCGGGCGAACGGATTGCAAAGTTCACTTTTTGTGGAAACGATTGGTTTTTTTTTCGGAGAAAGAAATGTCGTGACCTTGCGGTATCGGAATGGAAGGTTTTGGTAAATTTTCAAAAGAATTGGTGCGTCAGTTTCGCCGTGATCGTGACCGCAGGATCGCAAAGTTTCATTTTTATTTATATAGATTAATATAACATCCCGAAGGTGATGCTTCATTTAACATCCCCTGTTAGTCAGATTATCGATAAATATACGATTATCCTGGTCTCAGTATTGCTGCACTTAAAGCAATGCAATGCCATTCTTTGGTACTTCTACAGTTCAGAGCGTGCAAATGTCCTGCTGCTACTTGACCATCTGGGAAATCACATATTTATACAGACATTTAATGCTGCAACAAATGAAAAACAGTTCTTATTGCAGGCTGTTGAAAAACACCGAAAGGACTTCCCAAATTCCAACCATGACTCACTTAGTAACTTCTTCACATGCAGTGAACTACTGATTGGACCAAACGTGTGCTATTTCACATTTGGTACTGTGGTACTGTGTACCAATGTGCCATCTCAAAGTAAACTATCTTTTTAATAACTGGTTGGGTTATCATGGTAGTCAATAATGGTTAGATAATATTCCAAACTCTAATAATATATGAAAGTCAGTGCATAATTATATCAATTTTGTCAAATTTCAGTGAAGTAGGGGGCCTAACTGCAAAAACCAGTCTGAGAACAATACAGCATAACATTTTTGAGCAATTACATTGTAGAACAAATCATATTTTGTGCAAAAGCACTTAAATATATGTGGTTTGAATGACGTTAACTCATATATTGAAATATCTACACACGAATATCATTGTACCCTATATTTAAAATTTTGGGCTCCTAGGGGGACCCCTAAAAGTTATTTTAAAAATTCCAAAAAATTACACAAATATTAACACCTCCATATGAGCCTTTTTGACTGGTGAGACTTAAGAATTTCAAGAAAAAGTTTTGGTGGGACACCCTAATACTTACGCATAAGTAAAATGTTGGATTGTGCGTGTGTGTGTGTGTGCGTGTGCGTGTGTGTGTGTGTAGAACATGATTTATGTATACAAGAATAGTTTATATACAATAAAGTCAAATATTCAACTATAAAAACTAGTTATAGCCTAAGTCCTTTTTAAATACAATCAAAAGAAAATAACATGCATATCTATTAATTATCTATCGAGAATCAATATGAAACAACGAAATTATGCCGTTCGACATTTTCACACATTTTAATTTATTTTGAGCACTTCCAGTCATCAAAAGACAAATTAATTGGCATGAAAAATAGCCCTAAATCCCCTCTATAGAATGACATAATTTATTTCTCTTAAAAAATAAATCTTGGATATGTTATAATAGAAAACACATGTAAATTTTACGAAAATAAAACACCTTTATATATATATATATATATATATATATATATATATATATATATATATATATATTGTAATTTATTGTGAGCACTTCCCGTTGCCAAAAGACAACTCCGTGACCATCAAAATGTAGCCCCACATTCCCTCTAGAATGGTATAATTTGTTTCTCTTAACGTTAATTGACCGATAAGATAATATAGGCGAAAATCTAAGGAGGGAAATCCACCCCTCTGGTGCATCGGGTATAAAGGGTATAATTTTTGAACGGTGTGCGGTATCATCTCACATTTTACCTCAAAATGTGTGCCAATGAACCCCCTACAGCTACCGAAAAGGTCAAAGTTTTATTGGTTCCACGACAACTGGTGGTTTGTTATAAATATTTTGATCGGAAAAAAATAATAGCCTCCAAGCCATTTCTTCATGTAATTTCAGCGGCGATTAGTGTTTTAGTTACAGAGGAAAGTATTGATAACAAGCCACGACGTGGAATGACGGATGAAAATCTTCGAACCAAAACAAGAAGCGCGATGATTTTTCTGATATTTTTGTGCAATAAATGCGGTGATTGATGCAAATTACAGTTTAATTGCAGTGGGTAATGTTTAGGAGGGGCTAATTTGAAACCTTTACACCAGTGTCTCAGGGTCCATAATTTTTATCACCTCAATAGGCTATATAGCTATGGTAACCTATATCCGATCGTTATTTTCTCACGTTTATAAATCCCATGACGTGAAATAAAAGACACATAGCCTATGATACAACGTGAAATAACCTTTATTTAAGACTCTCAACTTCAAAACTTTACCGAAACCAATGCAGTTTTTATTATTCTTATAATAGAAATCGGATAATTTGAAAAACAACGCGTATAAATCTGAAATTTACCATTTTCGCCTTCAGATTATAGTTGAAAGGTGAAGGACGAATGCGCATAGAGATATAAACAGATTAGAGTTTATTATGATATCACATTAAGCTGTAGAAGACTATTAGTGCGTTTTGTTACTGTCACATTGTGCATTTTTCACCTACAAGCAAACAAATTATATATTTGGAATCAGCTGAAAATTCTGATAATGGTAGGCTATAGTCACTCTTTCGTAGATGAAAAAACATTTTCTTCATTTTTTTGGTCAAAATAGGCCAAACCAATGTTATTCCACGTCATATAAACCAAAGGTGTAAGCCTACACCCCACCCTTAGATTTTTCTGAAATTTTTTGGTGATGAACTACATGCACAATAGGAACCAACAATGAAAATTTGAACAAAATATCTCAAAATTTGACCCAGATATTAATTTTTGAAATTAATAAGCAAAAAATCGGATTGTGCGAAAACGGCATGATCTATCAAGTTTGGACTGTTATATCTTGATAACGAAAAGGGTCAGAGGATTGAAACTTATTGCATGCAATCAGTTTGTTGTGTTCTTTACAAATATGTAAGATTCTGATTGGTGTTATTTTTGGTTCTTAAAATAGAACTTGGTAAATATTGCTCAGAGGCCAATTCTATTTCAGGTTTCAGACATCATTATCAGCACATAAGAATGAGATATAATGCTTGTATTGGTTTTATATAGAGTTAGGCTATGGGGCTTCTATAATGGACGTCCACAATGAGGAAAAGAGAGGGGTCATCGAAATGCAAACAAGGGGTGGGGGGTTGCGACCAGTGAGGACGTCCCCACCTGAATTTGGTGCACAATTATTTCAGTGCAGCACGAGGTGTTATTTAAAACCTGTGCCATATAAAACAAAAGCTGGCAACTTCATTCAAACAGATGGTTCATTCATTCATTTAGGAGATTTATTTAGCACCACTTAAGATTATTAACACAAAAGTAATGAAAGGAGAATGACAATTATACAAGTGCATATAACATTTTAAATAGCATGCTTTTAAGATAGAACAAATCAAGGGCGGATCCAGGGGGGGCCAATCCGGCCATGGCCCCCATTTAGAAATGCCCATGTATCGTGCCCCCCCCCCCATTTGGTTTCAGTGGCTGCTGAAATGGTATGATTTTCCCGAAAATTTGGCCGGATGACTAAAAAAAAGTCATCAACATTTTTGGCGGATGCGATTTTTTCCCCAAGAGCCAAGGTGTCAAGAAATGTTTGCCCCCCCCCCCCCCCCCATCCAAAGTTTCTGTATCCGCCCTTGGAACAAATGGTTTATAAATGACTTTAGTAGGATGCTGTTTAAGTTTGGTCATTGAGATTGTGGGGAGGGGGGATAAGTGGGGGGAACCTATGTGCTATATATGTACAAGAATATATATATATAATTATGCATGTAAATGCTTTTTAAATAAACTTTATTCATAGTTTTTTAAATAAAACTTTGTGAGTTAAAGTTCAATACTAACTACTTTTTTAACATCATCAACAGATTTTGGAAGTCTACATAGCAAACAGGCAAGCAGCAGAGATCACAGTAGACATAAATAGGACAACCAAACTACCGACAAAATTTAGCTTGGTTATTTCAGTGCAGCATGTACTGTTATTAAAACCTGTGCCATATTAAGCAATAGCTGGCAACATTATTCAGTCAGATGGAAATGAGGATGTGCATTGTGCACCTGCTTAGTGTGATGAAGCTGATATAATAGAAGACATGATTTGCAGATTGTCTCTTTGTCGTGATGTCAAATGGTGGATCATTGATGCATGGTTTCCTCCTCCACCAATGGCTTGATGCACCGTACACTCGTACGGCATACCAGGTGCGGAAGATAGGCTTTGATTGATGTGTAAAATATATCCCTTCAAAGAGTCTGGTAAGAGAGGGGAAACTGAAACACCGAAAAAAACTTTCTGGATTTCTTATGAAGGTTAGAACTGAGTAGTTAAAAGATACTGTGTTTTCGTGACGGTGGTGGCTGATTGCGGTTATTAATTCCAACAGGAAAAAAAGATGTTGTCCAAATGACGTGAAGGTAGTTTGTCGATAAGGTCCGTGATGTGTTGAAGTCTGGCACCCGGTAGAACTGTCAACTGCCATCCATTTGGGATGTCCTTGGTCTCAATGGGACAGAATTTAGAAGCTGCAATTTTAAGAAAACATGTGGAAGGGAAGATGGATGGTGATTTTCCAAGAATGTCCGCCTTTCTTGAGAGAAGCCTTAGCGAGGTTCCTCATTGTTGTGTAGAGTGTCGATGGGTAACTGGGTATGGACTTGAGAGGCCAGACTTTTTTCTTTTCAGGTTGGGGTGTGTAAGAAGATATGTGCGATCTTTTGTGAGAATGAGGAATGACAATCCCTTCGATTCAGCTGAACCATTAATTGAAATCACATATGGTGTGAAATGTTGGAACCTTGAAATTTATGTCTCGACTTATGTGAACCTGGAGATCGATCATGTGGTGTAGAGGAAACGCTTGTACTGTTATCCATTATTGAGAAAAATTGGAACCGGTGTAGAGAAACAAAATCACCAATTCTTGATCTGATTTGCATTTTTACTGTCAGCACGACGAGCCCATTGTCCGAATAAAATTACATTTGGTCGACAGGCTAGTTCATGGGTTTGAGCTGCTCACATCGAGACCATCTAAGATTGAAACAAAAAGCCAAAACGAACATTTCCAATATCAGAATTTAAGGTGGGTAATAGATGGGTTGGTGGGCATGGGCTGCCCCAAATTAAGCTCATCTTAGATTGAGATGAGAAGCCAACTGCCAACCATCCAACAATTCCATATATACAATTAAATACGTCTGTATAAAACTTCTTCATGAAGTTGCTGAACTTGGGTAATTTGCATTGCAGTGATTGGACTGAGTACATTTCTTTAATGGGGCGGGGGGGTGATAAGCATACAAAATCCTGAAATAAATAAAAGAATTAAATTAAAACCTTACGCTGAACCGAGCGCGGTACACGTTCGAGTCTCCGAGAGTTTCAAATTCAGCCGAATAGTTATTGGGCAGTTCATGGTCATTCACCTTTGAAACTTGGGCATGCGATCACTTTCACATCCATCCAAATGTGGCCCTGTGCAGCCGTTGCCTGCATGCTTTCTATTGCCAGTATTCGCGACACCATCGCCTTCATCCCATGAATTTACATCAATGCTATCGGGAATCGAACCCGGTACGAGTTGATACACGCTTACAATCTGAGAAAAAGTTATAGAGCCTATACCAGAACCTCATATGGCCCAAATGGGAAACATAACACGTTTTCCCGTGTCACTTTCTGACAGAAAATGCAGTTGGTCCAATCCAAAGAATTAGCGCTTGGCACTCGAATCATTGACTGTAATAAGATAGGTCTAGTACGATAAAATCTTACCAACGTACCGAAACCCCTAAATTCCCTTTAAATAATGAATAAAAATTAATTTACAATTACGTGGTAAACATTAAACTAATAAATAGGCCGAAAATTTCTAACCGGAAGTTGCCCGAAATAGCGCAAAACAGTTTAATTTTCAGGAAGTAGCCCAACAAATAGCCCAAAATGACATAATAAACTTTTCCGTTTTATGATCAAATTTCTGTTTTCACGAGTACAAATCAAGATGTGACGGTGGTTTATTCGCTTAATCAGAAAATAAGAAACGCATACAAAAATATTCATGCTTGTAGGTGGTCAATGCACAATGAGAGAGTTTGGTGGTTTTAACAGAACGGACTATATCGACCATGATAACCCTAACACACAGGGTGTCCATAACCCCCTCCCCCGGTGTAGCGTCTTCAGATTACTTCCGGTTTCAGATTACCCCGCCCTCTGCACACTAGATTTGCATCATTCATCGCTTTTATTGCGCTAAACAATCAAAAAATTATCCCGCTTTTTTTGCCCTGAAAATTTTCATCCGTCGTCTTACTTCGTGGTTTGTTATCAATTGGCTATTATGATCCGCAAAAATATTAGCCTGGGAAATGTGACATTTTAAAAACATAGTTTCTGTCAATATTCGTATTCTTACCAAATTTTAAGTATGCTGTTGGATGAGTTAGACCATTGCACGTCATTAGGAATAATTTTCGTCGCTTTTTGTGCGATTAGGCCTAGGCCTATAGGCCTAAGCGTGAAAATAATTTCCGACGCTAAAATAGGCCTACTCGTTTACCGTATTTTAGTTAGCCTACAGATTAAAAATTCGTATGAGTTTCTTCGGTTATCACTAAATCAAATCAAATCAAATCAAATCATTTTATTTGGCAACCAAATAATCAAGAAAACAAGAACAAATCGAATCAAGCATCAAAGAGAACAGGGTTAACAAATATAAAAAAGCAATACTTAACTAATGATGCTAAAAGTTAGAATTTGATTGCACAGGGGACCCAAAAGGGTCTTGCAACCCCGCTAGGCGAGTCCCCTGGGCGGTAGCATCAAGATGATGATGGCCATTGAGTTGCCATTGAGTGGTTCTGACATAGATTATGAGTCAAAATAACCACGGAAAAAATAAACAACAAACACCTTAACTAAAGCACAGTTACACAATCGATGATCAAAGAGCCTGTTGTATGAGGTTTAGGCACGGAGGTCATTGGATGGTCGAGAAATACACAAGTACATGTAGTAGGGATTTATAATCTAATTTAGGTCGCCACCAAATTTACTCAATGTGGGAGATAGGATAAATTAGTCACAACGTGCCGGGATAATTCAACAGTTAATGTCGAGTATCAGGGAACGCAAACGTAACTTAAAAAGACAAAGACTAGGCAGCAGTCTAATGGAAATAGGAATCACATTCCATGTTTGAACTCCACTGTATTTAACAGAGAAGCGTCGAGTGTTTGTGTGGGCATGGGGCAAATGGTAAGAATCAGCGTGTCTGGTATGGTATGAATGCACCTCAGTAGTATGAATAAAAAAATTAAACACAGGAGGTAATAGGCTCTGGAAATATTTAAACATGAATTCACCTATCTGCATCTGTCTAATTTGGTAAACATTGAGAAGGCTGTATTCCTGGAATTTAGATTCAGTCGGAGTTCCATAGGGCAAGTTTGCTATAATTATATCTAATTGCTCGCTTTTGGAGCTTCATTAGATCCAGAAAACTAGATTTATAGGTAGAGGCCCATATTATGTTACAGTATGTGAGGTAGGGGTATATGAGTGAGTAATACAAAGTGAGACGAATTTGAGGAGGCACTAGCTGGGAGGTACGGGATAATATTCCAAGATTTTTAGCGATTTTATTAGATACAGTTTTTATGTGGTCTTTCCAGGTTAGGTGTTGATCTACATACACTCCTAAAAATTTGGTTGATATTACCTGGGTGAGTGGGACCCCTTCAATGCACACCCCCAGGTTTCCTGTATGACAACTCTTTCTATGGGATTTAAAAATTATATAATTAGTTTTATCCAGATTTAACGACAGTTTATTAGCATGGAACCATTCGGCTACATTTTTCAATTCAAAGTTGACGTCATTAAATAGAGTTTCAAGAGATGAGCTGGAGTAAAATACATTAGTGTCATCAGCGAAGAGTATAAAGTACAACAGAGAAGATGCATTAGGGAGATCATTGGCATAGATCAGGAACAGCAAAGGACCGAGAATTGACCCCTGGGGTACTCCAAAATTAATTTTCCGAAGGTTAGATAGAGCACCATTTCAGGAAACCAATTGGGATCGATTAGTAAAATAACTTGAGAACCAATTTAATTGGGTGCCCCGGATCCCATAAGTGCTTAGTTTTTTTAGTAAGATATCATGATTAACAGTGTCAAATGCTTTTGCCAGGTCGAAAAAGATTCCTATTGCGTACTGGTTATTTTCAATTGCATTGGAGATTTTGTCTTGCATGCTCATTAGGGGCATGTAGGTAGAGTGCCTGGATTGGAAACCATGTTGAGAAGGGAAGAGAACATTTCCCTTAGAAAAGAAATTATTTAGACGTTCATACATAGCTTTTTCAAAAAAAATTGAGAAAAATGGTAGTACTGAAATAGGTCTATAGTTTGTTACATCGTCTTTAATCCCTTTTTTATAAACTGGAACCACTTTGGCAATTTTTGAAGAATGGGGAACTATCCCAGTGCTAAAAGAACAGTTTATTATACCTGATAGAAGATGGGCAACAGCGGGTAGCGAGTAAAGTGCAATACCAGGATCAATATCATCAACCCCTTTGCCGTGTGAGCAATTAATGGAGTGCCCAAGTTGGATAATTTCCTCTGGGGAAGTTTCACTGAGTCCAAATGATTCAATAAGTGATGAAGGCATAAATTTCTCAAAGGAGGTCGTGGCATTGGGGAGTTTAGCTGCAAGTGTCTGGGCTATCTCTGTGAAGTATGAATTAAATTTGTTTGCCATGGACCCAGGGTCAGAAATCTTCACCCCATCGACTGTTAAAGATAAGACATTTTTATCTACGTTATCGTTTGTACCCATAAGAGTTCGCAAGAGGCTCCAGGTTTTCTTCAAATTATTGCTATGCTTACAGAATTCTGAGGCATAATAATTTTTCTCAGCTTGAATTCTCAATGATTTAAATTTGTTTCTATAAGAAACAAACTTGAGCTTATTACTATCATTTGGGTTTTTTATAAACTTCAGATATAGCGCAGATTTTTTCCTACAGGATTTGAGGAGACCCTTTGTCATCCAAGGTTTTTTGGGAGTGGAATTTCGTCCGTACTTATTTTGAATTAGAGGGAAAAATTCATTATAGGACTCCATGTATTTGGATTGGAATAAGTCGTACGCCTCGTTAGCATTTTGGTTAGCACAGGCTTCCAAGACGGGGGACCAATCAATTTGGGCAAGGGCTTCATTAACAGCAGTTTTATTTGACTCCGTGAATAGTCGATGAGTACCAACAGGAGGTTTGTTAAAAGGCAGAGGACCATAATCAAACTGAGCTAGGATAGGCAGATGGTCAGAGATATCAATAGCTAGGATGGATGACTTAGGCCTAGTTAGTTTTGGCCATGTGTTAGTGAAAATATTATCTATAAGAGTGGAAGAGTTGCAAGTAATTCTCGTAGGTCTGGTGGTGGCAGGTAACAAATGATGTGAGGTCATTCATCTGTAAAATTCAGCAGTACTCCTATGCTCTGCGATTTTTAACAAGTCCACATTGAAGTCTCCCATCAATAATAGATCCTTAGACTTTTTATAGAGTTTAGTTAGTAAGCAATCTAAGTCATTCACAAAGTCATTAAGATTATGATCTGGTGGTCTATAGATAATTCCCGTAGTCATGGATCCTATTTTTAGATGAATTTTCAGGAAGTATCCTTCAAATGATGGGAATGAGGTCATGGGGCCATAATCTGAGACATCTATAATTTCGTAAGAAATTCCCTCTTTAACCAGGAAGCCCACCCCTCCACCTCCCTGAGAAGAACCTCTTGATTTATGGATAAAGTTGTATCCGGGTATGTTAATCAAGTCGACATTATTTTCCTCCAGCCAAGTTTCAGAAAGCCCCAAAATGGACACTGGGAGAATATTTAATAGATCTCTGATCTCAGGTAATTTTGGTAATATGCTTCGACAGTTTATATGCATAACAGATAGACAATTGGGGGAAGTGGAGAAGTCCGGTTGCAGGGAATGTGGGGTAATATAGGTACTGTCGTAGGTTATATCATTGAAATAATTACTATCAGGGTCAAGATCAGGACAGTTTAATAAAGGGCGGTTTTCAAATTCATTAACAAACAATTTCAGGCATGGTGCAGAGGAATTACATAGCAAGGGATGGGACCTATTTTGATCATTATATTGTACACGGTCTAGGCAATTCACCTCATCATCAACATCACAACAAAAGGGGAGTTCCCTGTCAATACAGGTGGGACATAGGCATACTTTTCCTACGCAGAGTGAACAAGAATCATCCCTAGAGTGCAGGGGACAATGTGCCTTCAATTGATGGTCATTATTAGTTGGCTCAATTCCTGTATCAATCGAAGCTATGTGGAAAACGTGCTGGGAGTGTACACACAAAAAACAAAAACAAAAACTATAATCACAACTAAAAAGCGACAAAATACCAAAACAAGCCTACCTTATCTAACCAGATACAAGGTGGCTAGTCCACGACCAAACGCGCAAAAAACATACAAAAGCAGCAAATATCACATTCTAACCATCAGCAATCGTGTATATCATCGTCATTATTTGCGTACTCAATTGACCCACTAAGGTGTGTACCAGAAGGAAAACAGTTAAATCTAGTTAATCGACAACCAAGTAACGCATGATGGTAGGCCTAAGACTAAACTAGGCCTAAATTCAAACAGTAAATATTCCAATTGTGAATCAAGAACTAGAAGCAAAAACGTTTAAACTAAGCAAAGAAAAATAACAGAATCCGTCCTTATAAATGTGACAATCATTCGTCTTCGATTCTGTGCAGGCCTAATTGTAGTATTTAGGTATCGCGTATGGTAATACTAGGCCTATTTCGGTTATGATACAGGCAGATCTGCAATGGCGATTTCAAGATCACATATAGGTAACTGTATTACACAACTGTATTACTAATGGATTATGTAGGCTAAATGAAAGAACCGACTATCTGTATGCTGGAGTACTCACTCTCTTCGAGTAAGTTCACTGATCAAATTCATGTAGCCTAGAACAGACAAGATGCAACTAATGTGCAAAAACCGTGTGGACCTGCGTCAATCTCAATGACACTGAGCAAACTATAGACGAGTGCAAATCAGCCAAGGAATTTATAGTCGTATCATGTCTACAAGAGAGCAGGGACATGGTTGTCTTCTGCGCATGTCTGCAATAATTGGTTATACCTGCTGTTCACAGGTGCTACACAACTGCTTTTAATTTTATTGGTATTTTTCAACCGTCGCTGACAGCAGCTTTTAGGCCTTTCCTCTAAGGGGCCGTCCATAAAGTACGCACGCTATTTTTGACCATTTTGACCCCCCCCTCCCCCTGTCACAAACTGTCACACTTTATCGGACCCCCCTTAAAGTACGTCACACTTTCTCGGAACCCCCCCCTAAAGTACGTCACACTTTCGATTTAAAAAAAATTAACACCTTATTCAAATTTAATCTAAAACACACTTCACTATTAAACTGTAAAGTTTCCACTTAAAAGAACTATCACATTATTAAAATGACTTTTGTTTGTATGTGCACTTGTTATAGCGCCCTCCAAGCTCTCTCTCTACTCAGAGCCGCTCCCGATGCAGAGCGGACACTGCATCGGAGTTTCACGCCGAAGCGCTGAGCAATTGTGATTGAAGGACTTTCCCAAGGTCCTTACGAGGGGAGGTGGATTCGAACCTCGGACCTTCCGGCTCCAACGTAACGACGCCACCACTAGACCACCGCGCCCCACACTTTAATAGTAGAATAGTTAATTGTCAACAGTTGTCACAGTTATTCATTGAAGCAGTAACTCAATGTAGATTGAATTTGAAAACAAAAATTGCAAAAATTAGACTAGACAATTATATAATACACATCATTAAAAAAATGTGTGACGTCACACATGGCCTGACCCCCCTCCCCCTGTCACAAACTGTCACACTTTCTTACACCCCTACCCCCTTGGAGCGTGGCGTACTTTATGGACGGCCCCTAACGACTTTAAACTTACCGTAATGCATTGCGTGGCCTTTAGGTGAGAACCATTGTAGCCTATGTCTCGATAATCTCCCTTGATTTCTCCAAAGCATTTGGTTCAGTTAAGCACTCTGCCCCTTTTTGACAAAATTTTCACTCTTGATATCCCAGACCAAATCTATAACTGGCTAGTTGAATATCACCTTGAACGCTCACACCTCACTATATTCAAAGGCCACACCTCATGTCTCCTCCCAATCAATGCTTGTATAGTTCAAGGCTCTGTCCTAGGACCTACCAACTTCTCCATTACTGGTTCCGACCTGCATCCTGCTCAACCACTTAATCTCATGCTCAAATTTGCTGATGATACTTACCTCATCACAGGATCCACTCATGCTCATACCATTTAATCTGAACTGCACTTGATCTCCACTTTGGCTTCTGCCAATAACCTCACCCTTAATAGCTCTAAATCTAAAGAAATGATCATTTTCCGCCCCCGTCACCAAACTGACCTTCCTCCACCATTACCCAATATCACCCGAATTAAAACTATGAAGATACAGCCCATATCGACCACCTCACAGCCACCTGTTCCTCCTCTTTCTATGCCATCAGAAAACTCAAAACCAGTGGCCTCTCCTCCTCATCCATCTATAAAGTTACCAAAGCCACTACCGTAGCTAAACTACTATATGCCTCCCCATCCTGGTGGGGTCTCACCCTGGCTTCCGATAAAGAACGCCTTGAAAAACTCATAAAAAGAGCTAAACGCCTAGGATACCTTGAGCAAACCTTTCCAACAATCACCGAACTTGCCAACACAGCTGATGCAAAACTCCTCTTCTCCATTTTACACAACCCCAAGCATGTACTTCACCACGTTGCAGACAAGTGTTGAAGAACGAGGGCTGGCCAATAAAATATTGATGCATTACTGACACACAGAAACGGCTTTTCAGGGCCAATAAATCATAAAGAGGGCTTACGAGCACCCATGCCGGTTATTTCCTACCAACACATTGCACTATGCACAGAACAAGCATTAACGTGTGACTAGCCTTCTCGTACTGGTATAGTCACGGGGTGGTAAACGAGCGTATTCGGGTTTCATGGGTGGGGGCAAAAAAGTTCGTTTTGGGGGCACATTTTGGGCAGACGGCTGAGCCACCGATGACAGTTTCATCGGTAAAATTTTCTGACAACTTACTTACTTTTACTACTATTAGGTAAAAACTTTTCGAAAAAATCTGCCATTTCCGCTACTCTAAAACAAACTGTTGATCTTTTATAGTATTTTGGTGAAAATCTAAGAAAAGTATATAAAGTCTTTATGTCTCTTTTACAGAAATTTGCCAACATAGGGCCCATCCAGGTATGCAAGTTCACAAGACCGGTCGGTTTTTCTGGGAAGGGTTGAAATTATTACACATTCGCTTTTCTCTTGTATGGATGGTACGTATCTACATTACATGTATTATACACCTCGCGACTTTTCTTGGGGAATTCATTCTGGGTGGGGGACTTTACACCAGAGACGTCTAGATTAGGCCTAAACACTGCATGCGTAGATACACACAGAGACATGCATACAACTATGCAGTGCATTATTATGTAGGTAAGTAAGTAGATATTGTCCAAAATAAAGTCAGTGCACACGCGTAAGCGGCGTAACGCGCCGTTTTGTGTTTGGGCACAAAGTGCGTGAAGTGGTTAGGACCTATTATGCAAATGAGACCATTATACATGTAGGCCTACACTGTAATACAGTATTAGGGGGCATAAACGAACCGTGAAAATTCCTATAGGCCGAGGCTAACATCAATGAAATGTAAAATGTTTCTCACAATAAGGACATTCCATATAAATGATGTCTTAGGCTTATAGCCTATCTGTCGGCCTTTATGTATGACATTGTGTAGCCTACTTGTGTGGGATTATCTATCAATCTATCATGAAATGTATACAGTGATGATATTAACTACTAAGTGACGCTCTCAACACAGCCCCGGTCAAACAGGAACTAAGCAGTTTATAAAAAAGAGTCAGAGACCTCCTGCGAGAGAGAACACAGGTGAATGTGGAGGCCATTCCAGGAAAAAGACCTACAATTGAGAAGGTCGCTGTTGTCTTGCAATGTGGCAGAGCTAGCTTGCGGCATCACAAAGCCTAGTGACAAAGGCACCTATAAACTGAGCGGAGATAATTATTGGCGACCAGAGTACGCCGAGTTATGGTCAAAGTAAAGACCTCTTGAAGATAGACAAGAGCTCTGACCAGAACGCAGGACCGAATTAGTAAATGTGGATTGTGGAGGCCTGTTCAGAAAAACTATGGGTTCAAACCTTACAAAATCATGACAAAAGGACGCACGAAACGTATTATAGTTAACGAATCAGCATTCCTGATATTACTACTTCGTTCCTTTTTTACAGTATCATCAGGTCTTATAATATTATAGTCTAGTGTTCGCCTGGAGTATTTTAGGCCTTACACTTTCACGGTTTAAGAATAGGCCTATAGCCCAGCTGCACAGTGTACAGTGTACTGTACAGTGTACACAATGATAGCGACGCCATTATGCGTCGTATATCACTTGAATTCCGATCGGGTGAGGTATCAAGTGTTTAAAGAAGCAGTTAAAACTGATCGCTTTAACGGCATTTCTGGCTGATTCTAAGACTAATCTGTCTGGTAGGCTAATGAAAACGTCGATGGAGGGCTCCACACTGTGCAAAAATTGTAGGTCTATACAGAATGTTGAAGTAGGCCTAACCAGTTTTGAATAATTTGGCAATAATTGTTCTTAAATTTCTTATTGGATTTTACTATTAGAATTGACAATGATGAAAAATAAAAATTGCATTGCACAATTATGTTACAGTCCCTAAAGTGTTGAGGCTCCTGTTCGCCCGAACATGTTGAACATGCCTTAATGCACCTCTGCCGGTGGACGAGATACTAAAATGGATACGCTTTTGAATCTGGAGTCAGTGGAGGACATCACGTGTAAACGATATGTGGCTGAATAGAACACCACCAATTATGCGAGCAATCGCCCGTAGAACGCCTTCCAACGTATGGAAACGTAAGTCCACAGTAGAGCGACGAGCAGTAGTCCAATCAATTAAGAATAAAGGCGCTGAACAGAGCGGAGACAGAAGCAGAGGAAAGCTAGACGATGACAACCTGCAGCTGAATGGCGCATTGTGATAATAACAGGAATAAGTCAATGCCGCAATGTGCCCTGCAAGACAGTTAGGCTTAATGGATCACTGATCCAACATAAGTTACATAACTCTTTAGTTTGCGAACCAAATTGGATAAAGCAATAGGTCAGATTCCATAAGAAAAAATCTCCCAATGAACTTCCTATTCTACATATTGAAGGGACTCCTATCACTCAAGTAGCATCCACAACTTTTTTGGGCGTATAGGCCTACACTGACCAGCATCTAAATTGGAAGGAGCACATCAATAATATCTCTAGCAAAATTGCTAAGATTATTGGTGTGCTATTTCGCTCATCTAGGCCTAAACTAATTCTCTATCTGGTCTATAGGCTACTTTATTATTCCCTTATTTATCCTTATTTAACCTACTGTAATTTAATTTGGATGTATACATACAAATTAATCTAACCTTGTGAGACTAGTCACCTTTCAAACTATGCCACCCGATTTATACATGTAGCTATTAGCTAATATTCCTCGCCGAGCCCACACCGTGCTGTAGCCTACTTATAAGAATTGGATTATTACAAATCGATCAAATTAAGCACTTGCAAATAGGAGACTTTACGTACCGCTATAACCACTACACGGCCTTTTACCACTCTTGTATTCGAGTTCATTTTGAGAATAAACTAGGTCTGTTGTGACCAACTTCGATTATGATGCAGAATTACAGATCTGCTATTATACAAGTAGGCCTACATTTTGAGAGTATAAACCATGTCTAATGTGACGTCACATCGATTATTACACAGATCTACCGTGATAATTATTTACGTTCATTTACCAAATCTAAAACGAGGCAAATGAAGACGTAAGTACGATTACAGGGAAAATCTACTATACATTCACTGAGAATTCTCGTTGCTGAGAATACGAAATTAGACTTATTGTTACGTCACACAGATTATGACACATATCTACAATCGTATAATTTAATTTTGAGATCATAATTATAACTGCAGAGGTGAGCAAGTCTAGAGACAAAACTATGCCAAGTCGACGAAGTCGATAGAAAAGTCGGCGGAGCCAAGTCGATCGAGTCGTCGAGATGTCGGCGAGTCGATCGATTCGATCGTCGGCCGAGCCAAGTTGATCGTAGCCGAAGACTCGATCGACTGCGGGGTATTATAGTAGGTCGGTAGCGTCTGAATAGATAGTCTACTATGGCGCAATATTAATCTTCTTAGTAAATTAATGGTAAAAAACTACATCGTGGGCTTAGCCATGATTGTTGGGCGCGGATGAGATTGAAAAAACTTCTTGATAAAAAGCAGGATCTTGATGGCGGTGAAAATAATCGTCGGAGAACGGCACGGGTGAACTTTGTTCGTATTGTCTTTGTGACGAAATTACTCATGTGAGTCGTCAGACCCCGATTATGCCCCTGCTATGAGTTGAGTACTGGCATAGTGCATACACTGCACAGTGCATAGGTCTACGCGAACAGATGATTGTGCAAAGGACATCAATGTTATCTTCTCGCGCTACCCAGTCCCGAGAACAGTAGTTTCAAGTAGGTCTATTATACTTAAGCTTATAGCTCGAATGTTTATCGTGACGACTTCAGCTGAGGCGTTTACTTGGATACAGTATACTTGGATACAGTGTTGTCTCTATTAATTGAAACTGTAAATGAGATAGCAAGATAACACGAAAATGTTTGGCACTTAACTACACCGTGACTTCCTCCTTTTGTCCGGGCTTAGGACCGGAACAGGGAAGTTGATGGTCCTCTGTGGCGGAGGTTGGATGCAGTTTAATGTTCAATATCACGGTAAAATAATATAAGTAGGCCTATCACTGCCGACCTGAAAATTAAATTATCTTTCCATTTATTTGAGAGAAATCATAGAATCACGTGCATCACTCCACATTATAACCGAACCTTATAAAATAATAACTGAATCTGTTATTGAAAACTGAAGATTCTGGTTGTAGTTAGCTGTAGGCCTAACTGAAAAATCAAAAATACATGTAAGGACTCCACTAAAACTCTACTGTCACTAAAAACGGTAAGTAACTATAGAATGCCGTAACTAAAATAACACTACTTGGTTACAGTTATCTGATCAAAACAACCTACTTGTCGGTCAGGAATCTGGGTCCATATCATTAGAAGATAGCGATGAAAGTCATGATAAATTTTATCAGATACCCACGTCACCGTATATAGGCCTAAGCTTATCTGTTTTATAGAATCGTCTGTTCCAAGGTGCAGTTTTAAAACTACCTCCGCGTTCACACTTTTGTGCATTGTGCACTTAGAGCAGGCCCAAACAGAACATGTCACTTAACAGCGTTTTATCATTAGTCGATGACAAATTAGCCTAATTACTGAACGTTTCTTCATATTTAGAAGATGACAAATTACTGTACGTTTCATCATTAGTCGATGACAAATTAATTACTGAACGTGTCATCATATTTAGTCGATGACAAATTGCTGTGCGATAACTTTCTCTGCAAGTCAACATTGTTTCAACTCGATCGGATTTAGATCTACGTACTTAGTCACAATTCTCCACGGCCGAGATATTGATGTTTAGGCCTATGTTTCCTCGCGGTCAGTTTCCTTTTTGGAGCACACCAGGCACTTTCTTTGACACCACAAATCTATGCTAGCAAGCCAACACATTGCACGTTCTTTTGATAGGTCTCTTTTAACCCTCGGGCTACCAGGGGGGGTGGTATCCACCCCCCCCCCCTAGGTTTTTCCCAAATCAATTTTTTTTCGTTAGGAATAAAATTTTGACGTTTTAGGTAGCTGTAGAGGATTCATTTGCACACATTCTGAGCTAAAATGTGTGATGATATACCATACCATTCAAAAGTTATACCCGATATACCCGAGGCACCAGGGGGGGTGGATACCACCCCTCCTTAGATTATCGGCTGTATCTTATCCGTCTTTTGACATGAAGAGACACCAATTACACCATACTGTAGAGGGAATGTGGGGCTACATTTTGGTGGTCACGTAGTTGTCTTTTGACAACCGGAAGTGCTCAAAATAAATTAAAATATAAATAAAGGTGTTTTATTTTCATAAAATTTTCATGTTTTTCCTATTAAAAATTATTCATAATTTATTTTGTAAGAGAAATAAATTATGTCATTCTATAGAGTGCATTTAGGGCTATTTTCTGATACCAATTAATTTAGCATTTGATGACCGGAAGTGCTCAAAATAAATTTAAAGGTGTGAAAATGTTGGGGTTTTTTTACAACGCAAACCGATAAGTCTGCGTAAACGTTTTTCAGCAGCTAATACATGTTTTTTTTCTTTTTATTTTAATTAAAACTAACTTATTACTAGTTTTTATAGTTGAATATTGGACTTTATTATATGTAAACTATTTTTAAATAAATAAATTATGTTAAAACACACAGAATCTAATATTTTGCTTATGCGAAAGTATACATTTTGTGGAATCGACGGGTGCCTACGGTAAAAAATTCATAACTTCGGGGTGCTTTCATATATTTTAAACCTAAATATACCATTTTGTGCAGAAATGAATGCTGAATCCATAGGTGTATTACACGTTATGATATCTCAAGCCAAACCCAAAATCCAGGGGAGGGTGGTAACCAACCCCCCTTGGTAGTCAGTGTTACAAAAATAGCGTGGTAGCCTGAGGGTTAAATCTCCAGTGCGCAAATCAATTCATTTATTGTAACCATCAACCATAAACAATAGTCATAGTACAAGATGCTTCACAAGATCGGATGGTAACAAGGAAGGCCCTAAGGGATGAAAATTCCGCTAACAGGAGCACCTTACATGGATTCTTTTGTTACAACACAGGCTCTTTATTACAGTCTTAACTTTAACACAAATTCTGATAAAATATGGAATAGCCTACGACCTAATATTAGTTAACTACAGAAAAATAGGCCCACTGACGATATTTGCGTTTATTATGGCAATCCGAGAGCTGGTGTAAAGAAATGAATTTTAGTTGGCTAAACGTTGAAATTATTGAGATCATACCTAGAGAATTACTCATTACCACTTAACAGTCAGACAGCAGTTCTGTAAACAACTCCTAAAAAGAGCAATGAGCATCATGCAGCGGCGCCGCCAGGATTTTTTTCTGTACGCACAACTTGCACAAAATTAATAATATGAAGCGAACAGCGATCGATACGAGCTTATATATATATATATATATATATATATATATATATGTATATATATATATATTATAGGCCCTATATATAATATATATTTATATATACCGTATATCAGTGCTTAAAGTGTAAAAAAGAAGTGCCAGGACGCTGTATTGTAATGTAACGATGGTGGATCGTTGCAATATATATTTTATTCCTGCTTAATTTTGGTTCGCACTCGAAGTTCTATATTTAGCCTATTAGCGGTTACGTCATATCCATGTATAGATATTGCGCATTAAAAACTGCACTGCGGACGTGGCGTGAGGTGAGCTGTGGTGCTCTTAGCCAATCACGAGGCTTCCCGCTTGTCACGTGGGCCGGGTGGCGTCGGTGCATGAGTCAGTTGAAGGAAAATCGTTGAGAGTGAAGGACGTGTAATTTTCTTAGTGAAAGATTGGCACTTTGTGTGCAAATAATTATTATATCTGTTCTTCCGCGATTAAGTTGGAATCGGATTTCATTTGTTTTGCTGTGTGTTACCTTCTGAGTTTATTATATACATTGATCGATATTCTGAACTGTCGTCGGTTGAATTGAAACATCGCAAAATATCTGTCTACCGCAAGCTGGGCGTTTCGATACATAAATATTTCTGGATTGACAGGGAAGTGAAACTACATTATATTAATCTGGCTATCATAAAAATCGTTGAGATAATTTAATAGAAATACTAGGCCTCTCTAAAATTATACCTCGTGCGAATAACCCATTCGGTAATTAATAAATAATAAACTGTTACTCAGAACTTTAAACGCAAAGTAGTCTGTACAAATATTAGGGCAATAAATACTGTAAAATGATCCCGAGGAGATCATTCCCTTGTTACAATAAATACTGTTAAAAGATCCCGAGGAGATCTTTTCGCTATTATAATAACAAACTAGATATCAGCTGTTCATCAGGCGTCTTTAGGCTGTATTTGTTGATGTACCTTAAAACATTCTGTTTTAAATGCTAATTATAAATAATAAATTAAGAAAATAACTGGAAGAAGTTATTGAATTGCTAGTCACCAAATACAATGTCAGAAAGTGGATTGTCAGAGACAGAGGAGGTTGAAGAGAAGGAAACAGGGGAAGGGGAACAAGAGGACTCCCACTCAACTCAGTCAGTAGAAATAAATGGGAACCTTTCGGATAGAATAGAGGAGAAGATGGAGAAATGGTCTTGCTGCCTAGCAGAAATTATGGAGCGCCAGAAACACTTCGAGGGTTTGGTCTCTACCTTAGTGAACAATCAGGAGGGAATAGGAGAATTGAAGAATGTGTTAAGTAGCCTAACTGAATTCCTTTCGAGGGGAGTTGGGTCCCAAAAACCTGTTGGGTGGGAACTGAACCCAGATGAGCCATTTCGAGGGGCTGTCGTCGTCGACCAAACGACCGTGGGACTATGTCCAGCCGCCACTCCTGCCGATCCTGGTACCGTATTTGGTCTAAGGGCCCAATTCTCCCCGGAAGAGGGAACCAAGGCGATGGGCCGGGCCCCTGAGGATCCATATCCATCTCGGGAACCTGAGGCAAGGTTTGCCCCGTCCGACCACTGGAAGAAGTATACTCCCGCCCAACAGTTAGCGCCCTCGCAGGTGGCCTTGTTCGAAATCCCTGAAAAGCAAGAACTAGGATCAAGAATAGGTGGCCACCTGGCGAGTAGACCGGCGCTACAGTAATTGGTCGTCAGTGGCGGCGCCGAAGGCGCGAAGTTGCGAGTGCCGAAGGCACGAAGCCCGTCCTGACTAGGGGGTCGGGGGAGCGTCGTAAGCTCTTCCAGCGGGGTCTGGCGCGGAGCCCCAGCGATCAGCGCATTTTTGGCTGTGTCGACCTCAAATTGAGCCATTTTTAGGCTTTTTTGCCAGCTATTTGTGAACGATAAAGTCGCGAAAACTTCAAAACTACGTTGTTTTTTAGTGTCGCAAGCTACCAGGATAATGTAATGTAATGTAAATCTTCGAGAATTTCTCAGCGCCCACAAAAGCCACGTCAGGGAGACCAGCTTATTCACCGGCGCTATATCAAATCAAGTCCGCAATAGCCAGAGCTGCCGTTTCCGTTCCAGTGCCAGGTCAAAATCCTGGGAGGGCAAGCCGAGGAGACAGCATGGTGCTACGGTGGTTGTCGGTGATGGTGGTAGTTGGGTGATAAAAATTGATTCGAATCTGGATAGGATAGCTTGAAGAGTTCGGTTTTCAGTCGTGAATGGAAAGCAGCAGAGGTGAGTGCAAGCGGAGGAGAGGTTGAATTTGGAGGGGAGATTAGAAAACAATATAAATCAAAATGTTAGTGTAAAAGAGAAAGGTTCTTGTCTTGATCGTAAGCTCCCGCAGCGGGGTCTGGGGCGGAGCCCCAGTGACCAGCGCATTTTTGACTGTGTGCTGTGTCGACCTCAAATGGAGCCACTTTTAGGCTCTTTTTTGCCAGCTATTTGTGAACTATAAAGTCGTGAAAACTTCAAAAATAAGTGGTTTTTAGTGTCGCCAGCTACCAGGATAACAATAGAAATCAAAATGGTAGTGTAAAAGAGAAAGTTTTTTGTCTTGATCGTAAGCTCCCGCAGTGGGGTCTGGGGCGGAGCCCCAGCGACCAGCACATTTTTGGCTGTGTCAACCTCAAATGGAGCCATTTTTAGGCTCTTTTTTGCCAGCTATTTGTGACCGATAAAGAAATCAAAATGTTAGTGTAAAAGAGAAAGGTTTTTGTCTTGATCGTAAGCTCTCGCAGCAGGGTCTGGGGCTGAGCCCCAGCGACAAGCGCATTTTTGGCTGTGTCGACCTCAAATGGAGCCATTTTTAGGCAGTCATGGCCGGTCGTCCGTAACTGCATGGACGCCGTCCATGCAGTCATGGACGACCGTTCAGGCAGTAGGCTGGCCAAATAAGTGGCAGGACGGCGTCCAGTCTCGAAAATAAGTGCATGGACGCCGTCCATGACCGTCCTGGCACACTTTAAGCCCTGCCGTATAATTATGCCTACTGGCGATTATGAGGTATCACCAGCATAAGCTTTTTGCTCCATTTTGGGTATACGCATACAGATAATTTTTCACAGTTTAAACAGGCCTAACTACCAACAAAGCGTTTCAAAATTCATCCGCAAGCCAGTTACATTTTACCTATTTATAAAGTATACAGCCTAACCGGTGTAGGTCTAAACTCTAAAGGCTTCAAATTATAATCCCCCCTCCTAAGCACTACCCCCTGCAAACTGTAAGCATCAATCATCGCATTTATTGGACTAAAAATTTCAGAAAAATCATCCCGCTTCTTGCTTTGGTCTGAAAATTTTCATCCGTCATTCCACTTTGTGGTTTGGTTTGTTATCAATATTTTCATCTGTAACAAAAATACTAAATTGCCGCTGAAGTTACATGGAAAAATGGCTTCGAGGCTATTATTTTTTTCCGATTAAAATATTGACAACAAACCACGAAGTTGGATGACGGATGAAAATCTTCAGAGTGTAAGTAAGTAAGTAAGTAAGTAAGTAAGTATATTCTATAGATTATAAAATTTCAATAGATTCAATAGAATTTCATCGCTTATAATATTTCACGCTTTAATTATTTAATTTACAATTTGTAATTTTTTTAGCCTTTCCGCGCTTTACGCACTTGCGTAAGTGCGTACGCCTAACGGCGCCCCTGGCATCATGAATGAGTATCTGGTGTAGCGTATAGTCACGTTATTTGTCTATTTTCATAAGATAGAAATAATTTCATTTAAAGTTTAGCCTGCTTTTAGAGTACCGGTAATTCATAAAGAAGACGCGGTAGACTATAACAACGCACTGAGCAAATTGTTATAAAAATAGGCTACTACACACGGTATTAAAAAATAATATCTTGCCGAAACAGGTCAATAAAAGTTCTTCGTAAAATGGAATTTCTTCGATCAGGCCCGCATTAAGGTTAGTGCGGGCCCGGGTGCTGCGAAAATCTTGCGGCCCAATTGAGGGCCCCTTCTGTCACAACACAACTTTTTCGGTACTTAACATTGGAATGCTCTGATGCAAATGACGTAATTGTGACGTCAATATTCATGCCAGAAACTTCATATTTGAATCAGTGTAAGATAATTATCTCAGGATAAAAACAGTTCTGAAATTTTGAAAATCGATTAAGATTTGCGTGTTTTATTCACATTATAAAAAGGGTGCCCGATTTATTGAGACACAGTGTATATATCAATTTATATGACTAACCTATTTACACGGTGATTCATAAAAAAACCTCCCCTACATAAGTTGGCACAACTCACGTAGATGACCATCAAATTTAACGAAATTTCTCAGTAATGAAGCTTGATGTTCTAGCCAAGTGCTGTATAAATTATTTTACATTCAGAGCTATAATGACGTAACGCGGATGACTAAACTAATGACGTCACGATAATCTCGAGAAACAAGCAAGATTCCAACGTTCCTGTCAGTCACTGAGGTTGTATCATGGAAACCTGGTCAATTTCATCCGGTTTAGCCGCCTGGTGATAAACTGTTTACTGTGGCATCACCCAGTAACAATCAGAATGTTCGCATTCACGTATCTGCCGGTGCACAGAAGAGGGACGTTCCTGCAAATCGTCTTTTGTGAAACGACCAACTTTCAGCAAATCCCTTATGGCGTCTCTGCACACGGTCGTACGAACATATCCATTTCATCGAACCGGGCTTTAAGATCAATGGACAATATTACAGAGATGTTCTACTAAAACAGGGCCTTTTACCAGACATTCGTGACATTACCGATGAATATTTAATCTTCCAGCAGGACAGCGCTCCTGCGCACAGAGCACGGGACACTGTTGCGTTACTGGAAACTGAAACACCTGATTTCATCCCGCCTACTTTGTGGTCACCCGACAGCCCTGATTTAAATCCAGTAGACTATAAGATATGGAGTGTCATGCAAGAGAAGGTCTACTCGAATATGTGATGTCAGTGAGTTGCGAAGTCGAATTGTGGAGGCATGGGACGAGATGGATCAGCGCATCATTGATGAATCAGTCAAACAGTGGCGTACTCGTCTTCGCGCATGCGTAGCTGCCAAATGGGGTCAATTTGAACATAAACTTTAACTTTCCGAATGTTTAGAAATAACTCCTCTGTCTTCCTTTAAAATTTCTTTCACATAGCATGATATTTGACGGAGTTACAGTGAAATATGCAGTGGGACGTTTTTTAATGAATCACCGTGTATTTATCTATTTGTCCAACCACACTTCCTACTCTTTTAAATTTTCACTCATTTACCAGATGGTTCTTATTTCAGTTTTCTCAGTTAAGGAACTGAAGGAACAGGCGGTTGTAATGTAGTATGTTGATTTCATGAAGAATCGATAAATTTTCACTTTATTGAGTTATCTGATTGAATTCCCCGCTCTGCTAACAATAATCTCTACACAAGCGATGCCCAACTCTCCGCATCCTCATCAAGGTATTTTCCTCCTCAATCGCACAATCACCGAGTTGTCAACCTAATATTGCAGCGGATGTCGTCCAACCTCCAATGCCTCAAACCTTCCGAAGCATTATTCGTCATCCTAAACCTTCCTATCCAAATCTAGAAAGTCAACAACCCAAGAAACCTATCCACTAACCCTTCATCTCTTACCTTCGCATCTGACGTCCCAGTCCACGATCTTGGTGTTACTTTCGATCCGCACACATCCCTTCTCTAACAACATCTCCAATCTCTTGCGTTCCTGCTTCATGCACAAAATTGCACATAATACGGACAAGATGCATTAAAGACCACGAAGCTTTCGTCCTCTCCATGGCAGTCGGTCCATGTTCAACTTCAAAATGTCTCCACCATTGCTTAGTCCATTGTCCAGTCAAAGCTCGATTACTGCGCCTCCATTTTCTCAACATTGACTCCACAGAACTCAATGTGTATGCAATTTATCCAAAACGTAGGCTACTGTCTGGAGTTGTTATGAGAACGCCCAAGCAGCATTAATCATCATTATTACTCCCATCATAGAAATCCAAGATTGACGCAATTTCAAAGTCCTATCTTCAGCCTACAACTCTGCGCAGCACTTCCAGCCCAAAATTAATATCTTCGCGACATCCTCGCCATCCATCCAACCAACCCACTCCACCGATCACTATCCGTTCTCGCTCTAGACCCTGGGTCACTGTAATTCATCCCAAGGTCTCCAACTGAGCCATATTCAACACGGCACCACGTCATTAGAACGATCTACCTCCTGAATTCCGCACATTTGTGGATCTTCCCCAAACATCGAATGCAGGCCTATGTAGAAATTACAATAGGTCTACAGCTCGTTATGGAACCTGCAGAACCAAGGTCTCCGATTGCAATGGGAGAGTTCGGGTTTGAGCCGAGTCCACGACTCCGAGTAGCCTACCTTACAATAACTGCGTAGAAATCTTCGACAAGTTGTTCACCTAAAATTCTTTTCGACATGCTTTTTCGTATGCACTTCTAAGCCTTAGAAAATGAGGGCAATGTCAGAGAAGCATTGTGGGCCTATTGCCTGGCCAGTTAAAGGAGTAAAGACTGAAAACACAACTGTGTCATAGATTACATTTTAATAATTATAAATAAGATAGGCCTATACGGCATATTTTCAAATGACGTGTTTCAATAGATAGATTTGCACAATTACTATTATTTTTGTCGTCCAGTCACTTAAAGTTCAAACTAATTTTGGTTCATGTCTAACATGATGGGATAACATTGGTACGCTTTATCCGATAATTGTCACATGTCGCGGGTTGTTAGTTTTCCACTGCTCCATCCGTGTCCATTGCTAGCCACAATTATCTTACCACTGATGTCATCCAACTGCAGCCTACAAGGACCTCTCATTCCATCGCGTAATGTCTGCAGAACATTCGCAACGGTCAGGTCGGCGTTCAACTTCACAACTCGACCGTTGCGATTTTCCGCAACTATGATGGAGCCCTTGCTGTCCAAAGCCAAATACATCGGAACGACCGAGATATTCACGTCTGAATATGTTTTTAGACAGAACTCTTTCAGAATGTGTCCCATGGCGTTCACTATGCAAACCCTGTGCTTCTCGTCACGATTTTCGCCATGGCAGACGACGTACGAGTCGCTTGACTGCTTGACAGCGTGCAATGGATTTGCGATGTCGTTAATAGCTATCTTGCGGTAAATTTTCTCGTCTTTTCCGTTGTGGCTGTACTCAAATAACTTTCGACGTTCCATCAACGTCAGAAGAATATTTGATTCAGGTGTGATAGACAGAGTGGCATATCTACCGACGTGAACTCTCCAACTGTGTGTTGGGATCTCACATGGACGTCCTCCTTCGTTGATGTCGTGTACAGATATCATGATTTCATTGTCTGGTTCGACGCATCTGCTGATGTACAGACGACGATTTCTTGAGTCTCCTGCCAAGTCCAGTGGGTTTCCGTGAACTTTCCAGAGATACTGGAAGATCTCTTTCTTCACCTGCCATATTGAGGACGACTGACGGGAGTCTCGGAGAAGAAAGACCTCGTCGTTAATTTTTGCAACTCCCCATATGGCTTTTGATTCGCCAACGCCAGACTTGACGTTTAGGATCTTGTCTAACAAATTGTTAAAGCAATAAAAGCACACAATGAGAAGCGATTTCACGAAACACTTAGGCCTACGGTATGCTATTTTAATTTTTTCTTATAGGGGTATGAAAGTAGTTATTGGGAATCTCTGTCTATGTTGTTTCAATTTTGAGCTCCACACTTATAGGGAAAAGTGGGAGTAATTTCACGTAGGTTTTCAGAAAAACAAATGGTCAAAACTCAAGCAGTCGCGTTGGGACCTTGAGCAAGTCCTTCTTTCACACGCAGTTGTTCGTGCGCTTCGGCTTGATACTCCGATGCAACGTCCGTGCTGTAGTCAGGAGTGCCTTTGAGTAGGCTACAGATCCTGAAAGGACGGTATAGCATATGCTAAAAATAAGATAAATTTTTAAAGTAAAATACCCAAGATAAGGAAGAAGTTGTAGAGAGATCAACTGTTCAAGAATCTTGGAGGGAAAGGAAAACTTTTAGTCGAGGTCTAACCCTGGAATCCAGGTTTGGTTATTTGAGGGTTGAAAAAACATGCATGAGCTTGTTTTTTAACAGGAATATAGCCTTCGTGGCGAGATCGGCTAAATAAATACAGTAAAACAGGACATGTCATCATAAGTATCAGCAATGCTGTATTAGGGAAGTTGTCCAGTTCACAAGATTTTAATGTGAACGAAAATAAGATCAGAACCCAATATCCACCGAGAAAGGAATCAGTTGTCGCGATAAAGGCGGAGGCGAATCAATTGTTATTGAAGAATTTTTATATATAACTTGCAGGCTGATGGCAGAACAGGTGGCCATACATCGGTACGGTTCATATTCGTACGAGGCGGAGGTCCAGAGGGCAAATGCCCACAAAATT
Source organism: Lumbricus rubellus (assembly GCA_945859605.1). Lineage (NCBI taxonomy): Eukaryota > Metazoa > Annelida > Clitellata > Crassiclitellata > Lumbricidae > Lumbricus > Lumbricus rubellus. The sequence goes on along the minus strand of OX243814.1, from coordinate 14,898,408 downwards.
TCGGGCAAATCTGGTTTTTAGGGCAAGCAGACCCGGGCAAATAGTTTCAAAGAGCAGGAAACAGTATTTTTCATAAGATTTCAACCCGATGACTAAAAAGAGGTCAACTTTTTTGTCTGTGAAAAATTGTATTCGGAGTAATTTATTCCGGTTTTATTTTTCGGGACAAAGTGAAATCTTGCCCCCATGCTGAAATTTCCCGTACGCTTATGGTACGGTTCAATGTTTTAAAATAGGATTCCACAGAAAGGTATCACGGTAAATCATCGTTGATTTGTTTTATCAGGCTTGAGACAAGTTCTAGCTTACCTTTTCCTGCAGTTTCGCCCACTACCGGTAGGCTAACTAGCCCTTTCTTTATCTCTTTATATTGCTTAATTGCACTAAGCATCAGTTCTCTGGGAGTTTCCTGAAACTTCTTCTTCTTTTCCTGTTTCTTGTCGTCGCTCTCATTCTCCTTATCAACGTCGTTGGAATCGCAGGAAATGATTTTCTCTTCTTTAATTTTACTTACTTTCTCCTTTATATGTTCCGTGAAAGCAACAATGTTGTGGTCTTTGGACAGTTTCTGTTTTCTGTGCACCTTGCTGCAGCTGTCACATTGACTTTCTTCGCAATCAGCGCAAAACATTGTAGCTGTGGGAACTTCACCATTCTCATTATCATTTTCAACGTTGCAGGAATCGCAGAAAATGATTATCTGGTCAGATTTGGTGAGTTCTTTCATTTTACTTACTTTCTCCTTCATTTGTTCCGCGAGGGGAATAATGCTGTGATTTTTGGTAATTTTCTGTTTTCTGTGCACCTTGCTACAGTCATCACATTGACTTTCTTCACATGTAGTGCAAAACATCGTTGCTATGGCAACTTCATCATTCTCGTTCTCTTTATCATCTCTGCAAGAATCGCAGAAAATGATTCTTTCCTCTGATTTTGAGGGCTCCGTCAGTTTAGTTAATTTTTCCCTCAATACTTCCGCAAACAGTTGTGTTATTTTCTCCCTCATTATTTCCGCGAGGGTAACAATGTTGTGATTCTTGGAAAGTTTCTGTTTTCTGTGCACCTTGCTGCAGCTATCACATTGACTTTCTTGACAATTAATGCAAAACATTGCAGCTTTTGGAACTTCATCGTTCTCGTCCTCCTTATCAGCGTTGCAAATATCGCAGAAAATGACTTTCTCTTCAGATTTTGATGAGTCTTTCATTTTGCTTAGTTTCTCCTTCACTTTTTCTGCAATGGGGACAATGTTGTGATTTTTGGTCAGTTTCTTTTTTCTATGCACCTTGTTGCATTTATCACATTGACTCTCTTCACATGTAGTGCAATGCACTGTAGCGGCTGGAACGCCACTTTTCTTTATTTTGTCGTCAGCCGCACAAGATTCACATAAAATGTCACCAGATATTTCCCCCACTGAGCTGAAGAATGGTTGCAAGCGCAACATTGTTTGGGATAAGCTTATCTTTTAAACGTCTATTGTATATTATGACTTCACTGCTGCAGATTAGGCATACATTCGGTTTCCTGGTTTACCAGAAAACAAATTTATCAAGCATTTTAAGCAAAACGTGTGACCACAAGGTAACAATCTTGGATCAATCTTGGATCAGTGAAACCCTAGGTACGCGGCGGTGCAGTGGTGGCTTAATTAGGTGCTTTGGTAGGCCTACTCTCTGGTTCCATGTTCGAATCCGCCGCAAGCCATCGGGCCTTGAGCTAGTCCTTCACTGGCAATTGCGTTCGATGGGAAAATACCATTTTTTCACTATCTGCTCGGCATTGCGCACAATTTGGGCTTAATTCTTCAAGTTTAGTCATTAATTTTAACAATAGTTCTAGCACCTTTAACACATTTCAAATTAGGCCATCCGCTGTACGTTTACCATTAGATGTAAAACGTTGAAAATATTTTATTAGACCTCTAAAGTAGGTGATCAACTCTTAGAAAGACTGCACCAATGTTTAAGACATCGAACTGTTTAATTACACTGGTCAAATATTTGAAGTATTAAAGTTTGGAGGGGAAATAACAACAAGCAGATTGCACGAGAAGACAGGAAATTTGTACAACTACTACTTTGAAATGTTTTAAAGGTGCTAACGATTGTTAAAATTAATGACTAAACTCGAAGAATCACGGTAAGTCTAAATTGTGCGCAATGCCGAACAGATCGTGGTCAGAGGAGTGGACACAATCAACGTTCATAGGCTACCACTTCCAAAGAATGGAGACCCGCTTCAATTCGGAAATCATAGAACCATCGCATTAGTCTCACACGCAAGCAAGATCTTACTGCGTGTGATACTGGAAAGAATGCAAAGCAGACTAGAAGAAAATTGCGAAAGTTTTCCGGACAACACCTGTTACCGCAGAGGGGTGAAGTCTGGGTGGAGCCGGTGTCAGAACACGGAGAGGGCGTAGTGGTGGGAAGCAAAGACCGCAATTTCCGGGAAACGCTGGGAACTTCTGAGGGCTGGTGCTGGTGAAGTTTGTGTGGGGCGGGTTGCGGGCGAAGTGTGAATTAGGACAGGGCCGAGATGGGTGTTGGCGGGGTAGGGAGAAATGGGGAAGGTGGGACCGGGGTCATGTGGGACCGGCGTGGTGCGGGGTAGGGATAGACAGCTTGAATTTACAAAGCAGTGCCGGATACCTCGGAGAGATGATGGCGGGTGGAGGGTGAGTTGCGGATGAAGTGTAGATTATGACCGTGCCGGGAGGCTGCGGGCGGGGTAGGGATTGGCACGATGGTACCGCGGGTGGTGCTGGGTAGGGGCGAAAAAACATAAATCTTTCGGGCAGCACGAATATAACAGAGGGTAAGGGTGGGGTGTGAACGGGGCGAGTTGGGGCAGGGTGTGACTAGATGGGGCAGAGGGTATGGGGCGGTGGGATGTGTACTTGTGTAGGAAATGGGGACGGAGATGGGCCTGTGTTTGTTGGCGCAGAAGGGGCCAAGTGGGACGAAGACTGGGGTGGAAGCAATGAGCAGTGTGAGAGCTGGGTATGGTGGAAGGGGTGAAAACCCAACATTTCTCGGACAAGGCCGGGTAGCACAGCAAGTTGCAGGGCCTTTTAACGTGCAGTTGTACACAAAATGTGCAAATCCGCCGGGGGATTTTGAAATACAGTCTCCAAGGGAGACTTTTAGGGGGACTCTGTATTCTGTAGCTCGCCACCATACTTTTTTAGTTTAGAAGCTTTTGGCGAGGCAATGGCCCATCAAACTGAAGACTAGTAAATTCGAACTTGCGAAAAGTCGAATGCAGACTACAATAATTTTTATTCTACGTGATAAAAATCTCAACTCGCAACAGCTTTCCTCTGGGAGACAATTCCATTTATATTTTCAAGAAATGGCATATAGAAATGAAACAAAATTAATCGAAGTGAATGAAAATAGAGATCACAATATAAAAAGTTAATTACAGTTTAAAACAACTTCTCAAAACTAGTGACCTAAGAAAACGACTAGCTGCATTTTTGCACACTTGCTCTCTTTAATGGAGCTTACTGATCAACTTTTAGTCGACCAGAAATTATGCAGGTAATGTGCAACAACCATGTATACTGTAGGCCTGGTCAAATGTAATGAAAATGCGCGAACTAGACATGACCGATATTAGCCAAAGAATTTATAGTGGAATCGTCGTTTCAAAAAGAAAGCACGTGACAATGTCTTCTAAGCATGCCTGATGTGGTTCTTATATCTGTATCAGACTGTAGCCTATGTCTACCGCAGTGACACCTGCGCAAGTGGCCGAATAATGTTTATGGTGTTGTTGTGGTTTTAAAAGAGAAAGAGCACGCTTTCTGCAAGTTCTGAAATGGTTTTATACTGGTGCGTCTACCACAATGACACCAGCCCGGTGTAGGCCTAATAGAGTAATGTTTATGGCGTTGTTGTGGCTTCACAAGAGAAAGGACTCGTCTTCTGCAAGTGTCTTCGCATATTCATCAAGTGCCCGCGTGACTCGGGTGTCATCCTTCTTAACATCGTTCACTGGGCATCTCTTGTAATTGACGCGGTCCTCTTGGTTCTATGAACTTCTATCACCTGAGGCACACGAAGCCATCGGAAGATAATAAAACATTTTATGTTTCTTTTTTATCCTTGCAAGAAGGGGCCATGCTTTCATCTGCTGCCACTATTTGCAGGGTTTTCCAAGGGACGCCTGTCCTCTCTTTAATCGGTTATGGACTCGATCGGCAGCCAGGCTCATTGCTCGTCTGAGTCGTCTTACTCACTCATCATCATCATCATCATCATCATCATCATCATCATCATCATCATCATCATCATCATCATCATCATCATCATCATCATCATCAATCATCATCATCATCATCATCATCATCATCATAAGAGTCCGACGCCACTCTCTGTCTGAGTCTGTATCGCGTCATTCTTCCCAGCCTCAACCGGTCCGGTCAGCAGGTCTGCTCCATACGATTAATATGTTGGAGCAGCTAGACCACCTTGTCTGATTGAAGAGAATATTGGGAGAGAGACACGAAGGACAACCAGGGACAAAGCCAGTATGTGTCCCACGCTCTCTCCGCCGACTCTCTCCACCAGTCTGTCCTGACCGGCCTGTGCATGTCCGCTCCACATCATGACACCTTGAATCATCTGGGTCGATATGTCACTTGTGTCGTGGTTTTGGCGGATTACAATCGTCTTGGTCTTTTCCTGCCAGTGTATCGCCACCCATCTGGCAAAGCTTCCTCCTTTGGCCGGGCTTAGGACCGGCGCACGGACGTTGTTGGTTCCCTGTGGCGGAGGATGGATGCAGTTTAACGTCGTGCCCAGGACTTCTCACTCACTACTTCCACATTTAAACGTATATGAATGATGTCACCGTAAAACTCTAAGCCTACAATTTCATCCTCTCTTAAATAACTGAACCTCTCCTTGATCTATAATTATTATGCTGCACCAGCTTTTCTTGCGGACTACAACAAAACCGAAACCAGCTTGTTCATCATCCAATTTTGCATCTTAATCTAATCTCTCTTAGGCTGCCACTTTCCCCCTACGATTGACCACTGTAGGCTACTCTTAAAACTATACTTCCATCATGATACTACGCCTGCACCATCACACGCCTACCATCATGTTTCTCTTCGATATAGGGCATGATTGTAGGCCTACGTAACGCTCTGAGAGTGCTCAAATCAAAAGAACTCCAACTAATGTTCTGCGGGAAGCAGGGGCGGAACCAGGTGGGCAATCCGGCCATGGCCCCCATTTAAAACTTCCATAGGACGTGGCCCCCATTCGGTTTGAAATTAGCAACACGAATACGGGTATCATGGCATATTGCCCCCATTAAGAAAATCGCATGGGACGTGTAGGCTACCCCCACATTCGGTTTTTGACTGGAGGACTAAAAAAAGGTCATAAACTTTTTTGGCGGATGAAAAGTAGGCCTACTTTTTTCCTCAACCAACGTTTTGGCGACCAACAACGAAATTTTTCTCCTGTCCCAAAATCTAAGACTTTGCCCCCTCCCCCATGGAACAGTTCTGGATCCGCCACTGGCAGGAAGTTAAACGAATGATCACCATCGCCCATTTGATGTATGACTCCCAGACCTGGTCATGGGCGCCCGCACATAGGGGCAAGGGGGGGCACTTGCCTCCCTGGAAAATTGAAACCTATTTTTCTCAATAGGCATACTACTTTTGGGGTTTATAACAAATTTCTTAGAATTAGAGAATTTAAAAACCTACTTTTAACTAATACTTTTCGAATTTTAAAGCAAATTTTCTTGCAGAAAAAAACAATTCATATTAGAAATTTTAAAAAGTGAAACTGAGAAATTTACATCAAGAAACCTCTGTGAAAAATACCCATGCATGTTCTTAACTTCCCTGCTTTGCATTTTTTGACCTCCTGCTAAAAAATGTTTTAACGCTGACCATCGTGTTTTGCCCCCTCCTGCAAACATTTCTGCGGGCGCCCATGGGCCAGGTGGGGTTACACTAGCGCTGAGAAACGAGAGCGGATTGAGCTGCTGAGGAAGATGAAGCGCAGACAGTGTCTACACTCTCAATCCTCCAGACTCCAGTGCAGCAGGGTATCCGTTGAATTCAGCGCGCACATTTAAGCGACCTTCATTTTCAGTGACCTCAATTCGCCGCCGCACATTTCAGTGCGTATTCAATTCGGCGACCTTCATTTCAGCGCTGCTTCAAAAGGACGTTTCTAAAGACCTAAACCGTGCGCAAACAACACGTTTTATTGATAATAACATCAAAGCAAAATCAAAGTAAATTTAGTAAAAACAGTACTGTTGTGGATATTTTCAAAGCCAAATTCTTCTTAATAATGAATTGAGGTCGCTGAAATGAAGGTCGCTGAAATGTGCGCGCTGAATTCAACGTAAACCGTGCAGCAGAGATGGTCGAGGAAGCTGATAAACGCCTGTTTAACACTGTACGCAACGACGAACTGCACGTACAATGTAGCCTATGCCTACTTTGTAGATTATTCTCTCGCCCCTCCTGTGGTCATGAGCTCCATTCTCGGAAGTCGGACTCGTGTCTTCACTCTTCCGAAGAAAGAAAATTGCGACCTTATCTCTAGAGTACTTTTTAAAACATTTGTAGCCTATCAAATCTTACAGCTTTAAACTCACATCAAACCCATCAAGCCTGATAAGAGTTCAGGGCTTAACGACACTGTTTCATATCGAAGATGATTAGTGTCGGAGGCAGAGAACAACCTCACACTCCACGTTTATATTGCGACCGAGCCACCCGCAGTAAAGATCCGACCGGGAATTGAACCCGGGCCGCCGGCGCGGAGAGCGGGCTACAACCCACTCGACCACGCAGGATCTCCATCAAGCCAGATATTTATTCGTGTTGCATGTGAACTGAACTTACAATGTAGGGCCTACACATGAAACATTTTAAAATTAATTGTAAGCTTATGCAACAGGCTGCGTTCTGCCAGTCTGCAGCCTTGATTAAACGAAAATTGATCTGAATCATCATCGATTACCACTGATAGCACCATGCTGTCTTCTCAAACTTACTACCTTTAATTGAGCTGACCGATCAAAATCATGTTGACAGAAATTCTGCTGATGTGCAACGACTGTGTAGACCTGCGTCGACTTAAATAAAAATGAGCAAACGAGACGCGTCCGATATTAGCCACAGAATTTATAGTGGTAGACCTTTCGTGGTTTTAAGAAATGAAGGACATATCCTATGCGTGAAAACAATACTGCAATTGTTTTATAGGCCTATAAGTATATCTTCAGCAGTGGCATCTTATGCATATCATCAAAATTAATTTTATGGTGGTGCTGTGGTTTCAAAAGAGAAAGGAAAGTCTTCTGCGTTCGCCTGCAGTATGGTTAGTCTATATTCGTGTTTACTAGTTGCTAAGCAACTGCGTTCAATGTTAGGGTTATACGATATTTTTAAACCATTAGGCCTACCTAGTACGATCATCTAGCGACCCATGATATTATTTTAATGCAATGAAGTAGGCCTAAGTTTACATTCCAATGTATTTCTAATGTAATAGGCCTACAATTGACGCAAACATTTTTTTGTGAAATTGCGTTTTAACGGAGAAGCAACCTGTCTTCTGCGTAGGCCTATACTTGAAAGAGCTACACATATGCCCCTCTGTCTACAGTGACTCAATTTAATCGAAGATTGCCTTGCTCTACTGAAACCAAGAGGGTTATCATAATTATTCTGTTCGTGCCATAAGTTTCGAATTTGCTGAGACTCATTTGGGCAAAATGCGGGTCACAGATGTGAATAAGCATAATATATTATAAAGTGTTTAATTAAAACAGTTTCTAGGTGTCCAGAGGTAGGCTAATCCATTCTAGTGTAGCCTAAATGCAGTGATTTCTAGTTTATTTCTAATGTAATGCAAATGGCCGCAGAATTTGTAGATTGACATGCATTCACATTTTCAAAAAGAATGGACTTGCATAATGCATATTGTAGGCGGCAATGGTAGTCTATGTTGCATTGCATGGAAAAGATGTATTGATCCGCCGTAGCAAACGAGTTCACTACCAGCTCCAATGCTTTGAATATAATGATTGTGCAGAGAGATTAAATCGATTTTTGAACAGTTAACCATCCAGAGAGGAGCAGGATCGTAATGTCACATTGATATTCAAGCAATATTGAAGAATATTGATGTGTATAATTGACCTTGAGCAAGTCCTTCACTCGCAATTGTTCGTGCGCAGTCAAAAGCTGCGCTGAAATTGAGTGTCAAGAGAGCATTAATAGAGCCGGAGTCAAGTGCTGTGGCCATGGTCGTAGCCTATCATTATAATTATGATAATTATTATGACCATGGCCATTGGCCACAGCACTTGACTCCGGCAGGGCCGGAATAAGAAATGTGGGGGCCCTGTTCGAAAATTTGAGGGGGATCTTCGATGGAAAAATTTGATGACCTTTTTTAGTTGTTTGGTCCAAATTTCTTTAGAATATACCGATTTTTTGGTCAAAAAATTATTTTTTCGCATGTGTGGAGGCCCCCTAATGTGTGGGGGCCCCTGTTCGGCCTAACATGTTGAACATGCCTTAATCCGGCCCTGGACTCCGGCTCTAAATGTGATTATTGATGGTTTAGAGATTTCTAAGGTAACTTCGGTTAAATTTCTAGGCGTCTATGTGGATCAGCATCTTACATGGAGTACCGGTACTCACATCGATATGATATCTCATAAAATAGCTAACAATATTGGAATTATTAAGAGAATTTCTTACCTTCTCTCACCTAATACTCTATTGGCATTATAGACCTACTACTTAAAAGTCTTCATAGCTACTTGGGAGCCCTACTTAGCGGGATACCCTCCCTTCTGGGTCTCCATTTGTGTCCTAATTCTGTACTTTAGAGTGCTCTTTGCATACTGGTATAACTCAATCCTATAACCAAATAATGGGTTTTAAACTTTAAATAATCTCTTCTTATATATTTCTGTAGATATTTCCAATCTATAGGCCCAGGGTTTATGTAATTTGCGTTATCTAATTAGTTCTCACTTTGATTATTGCCTGATTAATTTGTGATAGGCCTACTTGTAATGCTTTATGTAACTTGATACTTACGGACCAATAAAAAAAATTGATTGATTGATTGATTGATTGATTTTATTATCTTTATGGACAGCAGTTCTAGTAGTGTGGAGGTGGCGAAACCAGACAGCACAAGAGACTCAGTAAGGAGTTGGATTCAACATAGTTAACAAGTTTAGAGATTTAAAATAGATTAGGCTATAAAACTCAATTTCTCACAGTATATCAATTTGGTATACGAAGTTTCTAGTATAGGCTACCAGCTTCGTCAACTCCGCGTTGTCTCAGGATTCCACTCTTATAGGCTAATGCAGCTGTACACGTAACTTTTGAGCAATGTTGGCCCTATGTGCATTGTGCATGTCTTTGTCACTAGTAGAATTGATCACTGAAGTTTGATAGGCCTGCTCGGTCTGCCACGGAAACTACTTGGGTGCCTTGATCGAGTTCTTCTTTCAGCTGTTTGCCTCATTAGCCGCATTCCTTAATCCTCGGGCTACCAGGGGGGGGTGGTATCCACCGCCCCCTAGGTTTTTTCCAAATAAAACTTTTTTCGTTTGGAATAAAATTTTGACGTTTCAGGTAGCTGTAGAGGATTCATTTGCACACATTTTGAGCCAAAATGTGAGATGATATACCATACCATTCAAAAGTTATACCCGATATACCCGAGGCACCAGGGGGGTGGATACCACAACCCCCTTAGATTATCGGCTTTATCTTATCCGTCCTTTGACATGAAGAAACACAAATTATACCATTCTGTAGAGGGAATGTGGGGTAGTGTGGTTCCATCGACAATGACAACTTTTGAAGTTGGTTCTTCTTTATTCTTCAACCCAGCATTTGGTGATACGACTTATAGAGACTCTTTATCCAAAATATTTTCAAATTCCAAACGTATTTAGGACTGGCGCGAACCAGTTGAAGTTTTGATGATTGCGCATATTTGGAAATTTCTTACTAATGAATATTGAACTACGGTACTTTGATACTTAGTTTTAGCATAAAATTTGTCATGGTCAGTAAAGCAATCAGTCAGTCAATCATTCAATCAATCAGAATTTTTATGTAGCTCTTTCAAGATGCCAACTCAGAGGTGCTCCCGGCCGAGATCAGGCGAAAAACAGTCTTCAACCGTTTTTAAAACTGAAAACAGTTTGAGAGGTGTCGAATAGTCAAGTTCCAGGTTGTAGGACCAACGCATAGAAGAAATGGCTCTGCATTGTCACGCTGTGAGTGAAAGTAACTATTGATTCACCATAGACAGCAGAGCGCAGTGCGCGGCGCCCTATGCAAATGAAAAGTGGGAGGCAGAGCTCACGGAGAGAAAACGGTTATCAGCATGATAAGAGATGCAAAAGGTCTGCGGGAAAGGAAAGGCTAAACAGTAAAGTACCAAGTCAAGCTGCTACTGCAAGTTGCTTAGTTGGTAGTGCCGCTAAATGTTTAAGACTTCCGAATGTGGCGTGTGCTCATTGTCGTAAAGAGAATTAGGCTGAGAGCTCCTAAATTAGGCATGCCACCACAACAATTCTGAAATTATGTTGGAGAAGGTCTTAGGTCTGTATATGATGCATCCAAGTTTTCCAATATGGAGCAATCAAGCCACTTTAAAGATTTCCGGCCCATTATAGATCAGGCATCCTTTTCCACATCCACAGAAGATGAGCAGATGACGACCAGATCCCATGGAAGGACGAGGTTATTGAGTTTGCGGTGATGACTAACTAATGAACTTCTTGAGCTACCTGCAATTTTTCTCGGTGATATTGAACCACATGACTATGTTTCCGGTATCCACCAGCTGTGCGTCGGGTGTTATGATGGTCAAAGCTATTTACACATTTAAAATCTGGATATTCCTATCACAATATGAACCTCGACACGGTCTGCGGCCAGTATCAACGAAATCACGGAAGTCTCGTGTCTTTCGTGTGGCAAACAATCTGGGAGCATATGAAAGAAGTATCACTCTTTGTGACTAAAACTGACTATACTATAATAATACCAGGTAAGCCTTCTGTTTCCAGAGCGCAGCATCGGCAGTAACACCCCAAATGACCTGAATTTTCTCTCCGTGCTCTCCACCGACAAGAACAGCAATGTTGCTAAGGATGCCACTTGTCATACAAGTTTAGTTTTCTCTTCTAGGACTTGTCTGAGCTGCTGGTTGGGCTTGCGTTCTTTGACGATCATGTTTAAATAAAATAAAAAATAATAATAAGCAGAGACTCATGGCAATGCCCCTAAACGAATATTCAGGTTCTGTGAGATCACTAAAACGAATCCCACCATTCTATGAACCTATAAGAAAACAGGACTCCACAATAATAATTATAATATATTTCCGTCGTTAAATCACTCATTATATTTTTCAACACTTTGGAACTCTCTGATGGCTTTCTACAGTATGATCCAAGCCGATATTAATGGAGCTCGAACGTAGCAAAAGAGCCATATAATTCTCCAATCCGTTAAGTGGTTAACTGTATCGCAGAAGTAGAGTAGACACCTCAGTGCAAAAATTGAACTCTTTGCCAGCACGAAGTGCAGAACAAAGGTAGTTCTTGCTACAGGTCGTAGGGAAACACAAGAGGCTATGCTAGGAGCCAAACAAAACGGCACCCATCTATTTGGTCAAAGTCGAATGACCGACAAATTCATCGGCAAATGTTGATATTCTCGGCTACAATTTTATGACATTGTTATCTTCTAAGTTTTGCAGTCAATATATTAAAAATACATAAAATTTACTCATTCCGGCATGACTTTGGTAATATTATTCAGAAAATTCATTAAATTGCACATCTCAGAATTTGTGTTTAGCTTGAATGCAATAAATACCAACATTGCCATTAACCGCTGTCTAGATAAGTTTTATGCAAACCAGTAGCAAAATATGAATATTTCGTCAGCTCCGCGCCAGTCCTAAATATAAATATTTTCTTAAATTTTTTTAGCTGTGACCTACTGACACCTGGCGTCACCAAATGGCGGGTTGAAGATTTTTTTAAAACCACTTTCATTTTTTAGAACCACACTAATGTGGGGCTACATTGTGGTGGTCACGGAGTTGTCTTTTGACAACCGGAAGTGCTCAAAATAAATAAAAATATATAAAAAGGTGTTTTATTTTCATAAAATTTTCATGTTTTTCCTATTAAAAATTATTCATAATTTATTTTTCAAGAGAAGTAAATTAGGCCATTCTATAGAGGGCATTTAGGGCTATTTTTATACTAATTAATTTGACATTCGATGACCGGAAGTGCTCAAAATAAATTTAAATGTGTGAAATGTTGGGTTTTTTTAACAACGTAAACCGATAAGTCTGCGTAAACGTTTTTCAGCAGCTAAATGAGCTAATACATGTTTTTTTCTTTTTATTGTAATTAAAACTAACTTATTACTAGCTTTTATAGTTGGATATTGGTTTTATTATATGTAAACTATTTTTAAATAAATAAATTATGTTACAAACACACAGAATCTAATATTTTGCTTATGCGAAAGTAAGCATTTTGTGAAATCGACGGGTGCCTACGGGAAAAAAATTCATAATTCCGGGGTGCCTTCATATATTTCAAACCTAAATATATCATTTTGTGCAGAAATGAATGCTGAATCCATTGATGTATTACAAGTTATGCTATCTCAAACCAAACCCAAAATCCAGGGGGGGTGGTAACCACCCCCCCTTGGTAGTCAGTGTTACAAAAAAGCTTGGTAGCCTGAGGGTTAATATGCTCCTGTCTCTGCCTATATGCATGACGTTCCTCACTGGTTCCTCTTTTCTCAGAGCATCTCTTATCGGGTTGCTGCACTTGTTTGGCGATGCCTTTCTGATTGTGCACCTTCGTATTTGTCTGATCTTTGTGGACCGGTTCTGACATCACAGCCCGTAGAACCCTTCGTTCTTCCACAACGGTGGATTTTAGTTCTGCGAGCTCGCATTTTTATTAGACAGCGTCGTTGGACCACAGATAAATAGTCTAAGATCCTGAAATGTAAAGAATGCCACAAGAAGTCAAAATGGACTTCAGTAGCCTATGGAAAAGTCACTCTTCGTACGTTTTTCCGACAAGTTACACTTGGCAATTGTGACTTCCTGCACAAAGTAGGCTACAAGACAGTTAGAACCGCGGCCTAAAACTGAGAATCTCTTCTTCAGTCGAAATAGAAAAAAAGAAGTGATAACTTATTGATTTAATCAAATTCACAAACAGTACCATCGGCACCACGTAAATATAATTGGCTGTGAACATACAGGCTTACTGATCCAGCTGCATGCAATTCGCTAAGGCTACCAGTTGATTTTTTTAATGGAGGAAGACTTTGTTTGCAACAGAGTCGTCAAGTAGTCATTAGTTAAATTAGTTCAATGATATTTTCATACAAACATTAACTTAGTTTATGGCGCAACTAACGACTGGGTGGGTGTCAAAGTGGTTACCTACTTATCCTCTTAGACCAGTAAAATTTATGAGGTACTTGAATGAAGTGTTTGGATACTTACACACATACACTGTACATACATACATACATACATTCATTACATACATACATACAAACATACATTCATACATACATGCATACATCCATACATACATACAAGTCATACATACATACATACATACATACATACATACATACATACATACATACATACATGTATAAATACATACATACATACATACATACGATGTCATACATACATACATACATACATACATACATACATACATACATACATACATACATACATACATACATACATACATACATACATACATACATACATACATACATACATACATACATACATACATACATACATACATACATACATACATACATACATACATACATACAATGTCATACATACATACATACATACATACATAAATACATAAATACATACATACATACATACATACATACATACATACATACATACATACATACATACATACATACATACATACATACATACATACATACATACAATGTCATACATACATACATACATACATACATACATACATACATACATACATACATACATACATACATTCATACATACATACATACATACATACATACATACATACATACATGCAGATGTAGTGCCTGGCCTAAGGCATAAGTTAGCAGAAAGAAGGATAGAACGAAAGAACGAGCATGAAGCAGGGCCGCTTTAAGGAATTTTGGGGCCCTAGGCACACACACTAATTCTAAACGTAACTAGGGCCTATATGAGTCTCATCTAGTTCCCCTCCTCTGGGGGAGAAATCAAGGTTAATTCTGGGGACGGAGAACGAGTATTTGCCGAACGATCGCTGAGACACGTAGCGCCGAGTGGGAGAGACAAGGGGTGCCACTCCCTACGGGAAAACTTTTAATCTTTACATCGCAATGGAAGTATTTTCAGCTGCCATCTTAACAAAATTTCTCAACTATTGCAGTGCTGACCTGAATAGTCTAAGACTTCAATAAATGTTCTTACAATTACAATAATTTCTTTAGCCTATCAGTTTCCACAATAGGTCTATAGGCCTAATGCATGGTAGCATTGTAAGCTGCGATCCTAACAAAATTACTATATTATTTAAGTCATAGTTCGATGCGTACGCGTACCTTATATATGGTACGCGTATAATGCGTGCGTACCTTTCAAAGAATAAAATACGCGGACCATACGAATTTTATTTCTGAGTATTAGTATTATTATAATTATGTCAGTGTTTTGACGCTTCACCGATATTAAATTACTTACTTATTGGCACATGCAAACAAAGTGACGTCATCAGTTTTTCGATCGGCGGTTTGTTATGACAAAATATTACAAATTTACGTTATCATAAAAGTTTGTTGTAAGTTACCTGTCATTGATAGCCTATTTAGCAATTTTAGCCTGTATCATTCAGACTCTATAAGTTTGTGACTTGTGAACGGCCTGAGGTGATTTTTTGTAATTATAATTATCACATTTTAAGGCTTTAATACTTGTTTATGCGTCTGTTGAGGCTAGTAATGTTTCATGCACAAATGCACAATGACTTATAGCATGTGCCACGGTTAAGTGTTGTACCGTACCTTTTACGTACCCTTCAATAAGGTAGGCCTACGTTAAAATACGCACGTACCTTTCAAAGAATAAAATACGTACCATACGTACCCTCGAACTATGATTTTAGTGCTGAAGAAAAGAATGGTTGAAAATTTCAATTAGTATGATTATTATTACAATAATAATTTCTTTGCGTATCAAGTTCTGCAACTTAGTTCTGCTGCTTCTGGACCATTAGAATAGACTATAATGTATAACTACAGACAGGTGTATAGTTTATGCCCGACTATCTTGCACTGGAATTAGCTTATTCCCATTGTTCAAAAAGGTCCTACATTGCTGACCAGGACACAGATAGCAGAATAGTTACAAATGTTACACAAACGAAGGAAGAACTACCAAAATCGGGAAGCCATGTAGCAGACTAATGATGCTATATTACTAAGTGCTAGGCCTAATTGTATAGTCTTTATACAAATATTAGCAGTAAACTATACTCGTTGAGTCATTGTGATAGTATCATAATTATATTATAGCCTATTAGTGGATTTTATCATTATAAACACATATAATCTAATATAACGGTAGGCCTATTAGAGCTAGGGTAAAACACTAATGTAGGCCTAAACGGCAACTAAACACTATTATTTGATCGAATGTCTGGGTAGTCACTTGTAGGTGGAGTTCCCCATGAAGTTGCCTAGATTAAACACTGAACGTAATCCGATTTCAGCCTCAATCTCTCAGTCTCAGATATAGAGTATTGCATTCATGCCTTCTAGCCTATGTGCATGTATGTGCATTTTGTTACATTTGTTAATAATAATTATAGTATACTTATGACACAGCTAGCATAGCAATATTAGTACTAGAAGTGTAAAATTAACGTTAGTTTAACGTACATCAAAGTTCGTATAACATGTTGCTCATTTGTTATGTCCTAGGCCCGTGCCTCGCGTGCCTAGGCGTTAAAACGGCTCTGGCATGAAGTACAGCAAAGAGCAAAGACGGAGCGAACTAGACAACCACAGACAGACGGAGAGTAAGAGAAAGAGAGCAAACGGCCAGACAGAAGGCAGGTCAGCTGCAGGCCGACGGTAAGCAAAGAAGGTAGGCACTGGCGGTTGCTTAGCAACGAATCAGGAGTAATACCAGTGGCCAGTATCCTGTTATGCCAGAAACGTGTGCTCTACACTTTTTTGTCTGTAACTCATAAAGCTCAATTTATATACCAAACCACCGACCTATCTCCACCGACCTATCTCCATTATATCCTTCTTGTCCAAGACTGTTCTCTTAGTGCCTCCAAAGCCCAGTTCATTTGGTTTCGCACCGGGTAACAGCTTTTGTAGAATGATTCTGGTCTCCTTTAGGAATTATTTCATCACTGCTGCGTTTCAAAGACTGCACGTGATCTGGATGTTACCTACGACGTATCCCTTTCGTTTAAAAGCCTTACACGTTCTTCATATTTCTATTTAAGGCGTCTCAAGTCTGTTTGGCGTTCTAACTCATCATGTTTTCATATGCCCCCGAATTGACTGCTGCAGTTTCCTTCTCGTTGGTCTGCCCAAGGTTCGTCTTTCATCTCTACAGTCTGTCTTAAATGTTGCCGCCGGGTTAATGACACGCCTACCACGCTGGTCTCGTAATTCTACATTTATGTTTGAATTACAGTTATGCCCATTGCACTAGTTTCCTCTAACAGGTATGCCCATTGCACTAGTTTCCTCTAACTGCGAGCATTAAATCCAAAATTCTCATCTCGGACTCCAAAGCACAACGAGTCTTGCCCGAAATATCTATTCTAGCTGATCATATACCCGGCCTTTTTCAGCGTCGTTCACTTCGTTCTCCAAAGAGAGTTGATCTCTCAGTTTCCACAATCCACATCTTGTAACAGCTCTAGCTCAGCTTTGCCTAAATTGATCACTCTCTTTGAAATAAACTATCCCCCATTGACTTGATCTCAAATTCTAGCATGGCTGGTAACCTCATTCTTCTAATTTGCCTTTCTCAAAACTTATTTCCTTCTATGGTTCAGCGCGCCGGGAGCGCCTCTGAACGGTACAACTTTTTGGAGGCGCTTTATGAATGTTTTAGTACAATGCAATACACGTGAATGCGTGCACGATTCACGTATTTGTGTGGAGCACGCGCGTTCTACCTATCTCATTGTAATCATAAGCGCTTGTAGATTTTCGTGCATTTAAGCACACTTTTATATGCATATGTATTTGTGTAAAAAAACCTCTGCAACTGTTTATTTAGCACCTACTTTAATAGCCAATATTCATATAAATATCTGAAACCTAAATTTGTCGAATTAATCTGAGTATTGGGCTATAAACCGTTATGATCACCAGTGCTTATCAAAAATATGGAATACACAACCTTTGTGACTTGAACCTAGCTAATTTCCATGTTATTGTACGATTTTAAGTAGGTTACTAGTGTTAGCAGAAGAGGCGATTAATTTTGTCATCCATGGAATCTTGTTTTTTTTTAAATAATGAGTAACAGCATGTCATTATCTGTGTAGGCTGCGTATTAGAGTGCTCCAGAATATAATGTATTGCCTAAATTGTATTCAAGAAAATACTCCTTGGCGATATTCCCATTCCATTTATAACTTTTACAAATTATTTTTTACCCTACTGTTTCTTACAATATTTGAAAGTAGGCTATAAGCTTACCAATTTTCTTTAAAATCGGCGATATGGAAAACCATATTGGGCAAAAAAGTCATCATTTCATTATAATAGACTACTTTTGTGGGCTTTGTATAGGCTTGACGATATTTATCATGTGGAATATTAAATGCACTGGCGCAGACCGTGTACTATGAGAATTGCAGAGAAAAGAACAGGGGTCAGACGTTGGTTTATGTGGAGTTGCGGTTGGCAACGTAGACTGAATGATTGTTCAGCCTGCCTCGGTATGGCGAGCGACATCTGGTTTCAACTAGCCTAATAGCAGGTGCGCTTAATCAAAGGTTGACGAGTGCACTTAGGCCTAAACAAATGATTGAAGAGATAATTAGGCAGATTGTTCCTGAATGCTCAGAAATTGGCACTGATGATCAATGAGCCATAGTGGGCGGTGGTGCCGATGAATGGAAAGTGTTAGGCAAAATTTTGAAAGCAAAATATCGAGCATAACAAGCAAAATTAATACTAAAGAGCGATGAACCATTGTCGACTCTTTTTTCAGAATAGGAAATTCCGACGACATATTGTTTATATTTTTAAATAGTGCTGCAGACTAATCAAAATGGGCTATGATTGTTAATAATTAGGATTGCGCGCTTCCTATTGGTTTGGGCTATGAATACAAGTGAGATGTTGCTTTTGACCTGAAGTGCGCTATGCGTGGTTGCTTCTAATTAGGTCACGTGCCAGTTTGGACACTTTCTATTGGTGTGAGCTAGATGCGGCCTTAAGGTTTAAAACCTAGACTGAGCCACAACCGGTACTCCCATTACTACTCGTATTAGTAGGCCTATGTGATATACAACGCTCAAGAGCGCTGCGCCATGGACGTTGGTCATCGTCTAGTTATCAGGTTGGCTTTCAAGATATCGCAACACCATGCTTGATATCCTTCTTAAGAGGCAGTCGGAATAAAGAGACAGAGAGACTCTTATATAAGCAAGGCATCGATATAAACGAGAGTATACAAGAAACGGGAAAAATCCGAATGATATTATATTCATTTAATTCTAATGATACATATTCTACATGCATAGGCCTATAATTGCCATCGCTGTATCCAGCTGGGCTACATTAATAGACACTTCTACAACATGATCGTCTTTTCGAATCGGTTGAATGCTTAAACATAGCATCCTCTACATGTTTAGCCTACAGTTAATTGACCGAATTAATGCTCGTTTGCGTGATAGGCCTATAGTCATAATAATTTATAAGCACATACTCAAAATATTAAACAGGCAATAATAATTGCACGGAATTTATACCATTAGGCCTATAATTGCCTACATAAATCAACTTTATAGCATAAACTTTAAGTTAATGAAAATTTAAAGTCTTTCTGACAAGCCTTACCACTAGGCCTATCAAATGGGATCTTACAGAAATAGAAGTGAGCAAACTGATAATTCCGTAGGCCTACTCATCATATTTCATCTGAACAAGATGATGTAACTTTCTCACGTCTACATGCCTACAGATAATTTAAAGTTTGCAAATCGTTTTAAATTCTAATAGCATAAAAATAATAGTGAAGCAAACTTGCAAAGACTTCAGAGTTTGTTTATTATAGTTGAAGGTACTCTTTGGCACCTATTATAGCCTAAGGCTGCAGTAAAAACTTAAAAAGTTAAATCCTACTGCGTACAACGTCTAGGATCTCATCAAGATTTAAGTCTGAACATCCGTTTTCCTTGAGTTTCTTGTCGTCAGCGGGTAATAATCCTCGGCTTTTTGCAATGTCTTCATGGAGCTCTTGGAAAAACCAACGCATTAATTCGTCAAATGTTGTGACGCAATGAGCATCAAATTTCCAATCCTTAAAGTGGTTTTCTTTTGCTTCGGACCACAACATGCCAGCGTCATCTTGATATTCTCCAAACCAAACACGGGATTTATCGTGTTGATTGTGACAAGCGACAGAAGATAATGTTTTTGTAGTGGGATTATTGACTCCCTTTAATCCTTCCGGTTGATGACATGAAAGATGCACTTCCATAGAACAGGCACTGTTTTTCTCCACCATATGATCCCGAGATCCCCAGCATAAAGCTCCACACCAGTGGCAGTGCTCGCAACACCCTAAACGTCTTTGAATTTCCGGGTCATCTGAAGGTGAACCAAACTCAACTTTACTGATGTTTTGGGCATGAACAAACGAATCCAGTATACGCACAATGCTGCGCCTGAAGGCTTCGAAGTCGTCATCTTTCGGATCAAGTTGGCTGTAATATTGATCGTCTGCACTTTTAATTTGCTCTTTAACAACTTTGTCAATGTCTGCTTTCTTGACAGACTTTACAATTTGCTGCTTAACACGATTTAGTTCTTGTTTTAATGTGGAATTATATATCTTCAGAACCGATTTATCCGAAATAAGCGAATTAACTTCCTTTGAAAACCACGACTCTATTGAGGATTTAGGATTGGCAAAATGTGCCAGAGCTCGTGCCTTATTCCCATCAGCAACCTCATTGGCGAGCTGCTCAAAATAGTACAGCCGTACCTTTTCAGAATTTGTGGTCCATGGTGCATCCTTTACTGCTTGAACCTTTGCATCATATCCTGCTTGACCAGCATTTAATTTAATTGACTTGCACAGTTTCCTTGCAACGATTTCTCCTTCGCCAGCGCATGAGAATCCGTACTTAAGTCTTGTTTCAATTTCATTTATATAATCATCTTTCTTTTGCAGTAAGATTTCACTTGGATTATTCTTCCTGTTAAACAGGGTTTGTAGATTAGTCATTCCATTTGTGAACTGTTGTAGAGTATAAATCTGCAGACTCATCTTAAACTCGTCATGTAAAGTAATATGGAACTTTACCTCGTACTCTTTCATTTTGGTTGGGAAGCTGTTCTTAATTTCGTTTACCATTCCTTCATCGAAGTCTAGTCCAGTCTTTGAGTAATCTTCGCGTCTACTTCGCAAAACTGTCAAGACAAGCTGTTCCAAAACACTAATCAGACTTGTCATTTGGTCTTTGGTTAGTTTGTCGTAGTTAAGCATTTTAGCAATTTTATTTGCGGTGACCTTAGATTTGATTGCCTTTCTCTTGATTAAGTCCTCAACCGTAATTTCGGATGATAAATCTCGAACAATATTTGGCAAAATTCCGGTATTAACATACGTCTGAAGCACGGCTTGATTCATTCTGTCTTGCAAGTCAAGAGTCGATTCTTTAGAGGCTGCAGTGTTCTGCAGGTGCTGCCAAATATTGTGCACGATAACTCTTTGCTCTTCTTCACTAAACTGTCCAGTTGGTCGTCTCTTTAAAGCCTGATTCAGCTCTTTTGTTATCAAGTCAGAAAACTCAGAAAAATATCCTTGCTTAAGAGCAGATCCATCAAAAGTCTGTCTCAGAACCTTCATCGTAGTTTCGTGCAACCTATCATTGTATTTTTCTAACGAATGTCTAGTTTCTTCTCCCCATTCGCTGCTTACAATTTCCTCCATGAGAGATATGTAATTAGTTTTAAATTCATTGCACTTTCCACAGCTCTCATGGCAGTCATGTGGAATCGTCTGCAGCTTTTGTGCCATTTCATGTAGCAAACCTTCCCGCATTGAGTCCGTTCTTGCATTCGGTTTATTTTCAATCATTAAATTTATTTCCTCTCGTATTTTATTTACAAAAATATCTCTATGACACCGCAGGGAACTATCATTAAGTTCTTTTACTTTGGCAATCTTTTTCTCAAAGTACAGAAAGTCTGTAATGTGTTTGACATTCTTAAAATTCAGAGCAAATTTTTCTTCGCGTACGCATATCCAGTAACTTTGAAAATGGTTGGACCAGCGTTCAAATGTGTTTTTCGTTTCTAAGGCTTGTGTTCTTTTGAGGAGTGTTTCAAAAAGGCTCACAACATCTTCATGATATGTTTCAGATGGTGGCGAATTGACACTTGATCCATCTCTGAAAGCGCCAAAGTGCATGAATATGTCACCAGATTGAATGCGTGCGGTCAATTCCGCCAGACATTCCTCCGAAGCTGAGCCAATCTCAACGTCATTCTTACTGATAAGTTCAAATGCCTTGTTTATGGCTTCACAAAACTGGCCTTTTGCCTGATCGATCTTTGATAGGTTTCGTTCTTGCAAATGTTGAACCATGAGAATGTCAGGTTTAATGCCTCCCCCTCTCAAACGAGCCATCGCTACAATTGCTATCTGCAGAACCTCTGTCATTTCTGTCATTCCTTCTCCAAGAATGTTGACAATTGTAAGATTGCTAACTCCCATGGCAAATGTTGCCATTAGTCTATCTTTCTGGCTTGCTTTCGGGTCATTCATTTTTTCTGGTGAACATAGACCTTCAGTGTCAATTAGAATTATTGCATCGCATCCGTATGTTTGTCGTAATGTTTCGTCTAATAATATCATTCTCATGAAGAGACCCCGACTGCATCGTCCAACTGAGACAGCAAATCTGCACGAAAACAACGCATTCAGAAGAGTTGACTTTCCAGATGATTGCAAACCAATTATGCTTATGACAAAAACCTTCAGATTTTGTAGCTTCTTCGTCACGTTTTCGCAGACTGCTTTTATCCAAACATGTTGTATTTCGCCTGAATCACCGTTTAACACTTCAATGGCATGTCCACTGATTAACAGATCAGCAACACGGTTGGGAAGATCACAGATGGATTTAAAATCACCCAAATCTGTAACTCTAAAGCTTTTCTCATACATATGTCCCAATGCTCTAAAGAAGTGTTCTTGTCCCAAGTTAATGCTGTCTACTTTTTCCATTGCAGAATTTAATTTCTCCTGAGCTTTCTTAACATCTGCCAGATGCTGCATTTCTCGGAAAGTGCCCCCTATTGTCGACCTTTTCGGAGCCTTAACAATTCGTCGTAACTTTTCGTTTGCTTCACTTACCTGTGCACGTGCAACTATAGACTCGTAGGCTGAAAGCTGAGACAATTGATTTTCAATGAATGTTAGTGATTTCTTAGCATCGCTCTGCTGCTGGCTGAATAAGCCCATGAAAAGAGTAAGCAAGCATTTTAGGCTTTCGTTCCACTTGGTGTGTTGCTGGACATCAATATTCAGCAAGAGCTGCTTAATGCTGAAACAACCTTGTTTTCTCACTATGTCTAATATTTCTTCTGACTTTTTGCACTGTAGCGATTCAGTATATCTTAAAGATTCACATTTTCCCATACGGAAAAGCGGCTTGCGATTAATCGAATTTGTGCTTAAATGACACTTGAGACACAATCGCAAAAGAGACCTCACTGTATCATGTGTTTCGTCGCTTGACAGAGAATCAGTGTAGATTGTTTCTATATCATCCAACTCTTCGTCTAAGTTTTCCTTTGGGTCGACCAATACAGAAACAATTTTTTGACTTGAAAACGACTTTCTCAACTTTTCAAACTGATCATTCGTACAGTTGGGCATCCGGAATACGATGACGGAACAGGCCAAGTGCTCCAAATATTTCAGGGTGTCGGGATACTGAAGGGAATCTCCATGGAGATTTGCTAAAATGGCGACTTCCGAAGTACCACGTTTGTAGTGGTCACACACTGTTGTTTTCCATGTGGTATCACTACATGTCTCCTGTGTAAGCCAAACAATTTCAACAGTTCCATTGAGAGTTGAAGGTCGACCGTATCTACTCCCTGGTTCACCACTTGATGAAAACAAATATTGCTTTCTCATTAGCTGATTAAGTATGGTGCTTTTCCCAATTTTGTTCGAACCCAGCCTTACAGCAGCAATCATACGAAAAGCACTTGAAAACAAATGATTTTCTGCAATATGACCTGGAGTCGATTCCCACTTCACGATGATATTCTGCATAGCTGGAGCAATGACTATGTATTTTCCACTCTCTCTAATATCTGGAATGACAAGCGGCATGGCCATGGGAAACTTCGACATTATGCGTAAAATGTCTTGCATCACAATAGAATCAGCTCCGTTGATAATGTATGCTATGCAATCCAATCGAGATATGGGGTAAATTGTCCTTTCTTTGATGGGATTCTCTCTTAGGCTTGCGACCGTCTTCCGTATCTGAGTTCGCTCTACCATACCCGCAATATTTTGAGCACTGAGAGCGTAGCCATTCCAAAACTTAATGCGTTGAATTACGTATGGAAGAGCAAATCGCCAAAAGTTCTCCAAGTCTGTTTCCTTTATTGTTGGTCTTTTAAACATAAGTCGAATTTTCGAAAAACTTTCTTCTTTTAGTATATCCAAGTCCAGAAGTTCGTTTTCAATAGGACTTTTCAATCCGATAGGTTCTGCATCACAGTCAATGCTTGAGAAACTGGTATTCGTCTTAAGAGCTAAAAATAAAAACTCATTAATTTTTATTGATTAAGACAAAATCATTTTCTTTTTTTAAATTTAGGACTCTGTCTAAATAAAACTAGCAAAAAGAGTGAAATTAAAAAGCTTTCAGTTTGATTAACAACCAAACGAGTAGTCACAGAATGTAGAGCGATATAACAGTAAAAGTCACATTTTTATTGAGCAGCAATTCAAAGCACTGTACTAATTTTGTTCATTGCATTGCACTGTACTGTTTTTTTATCTAAAAATCATGACGTCTCTCGCAGTGCGCGCCAATAAGAGGTAAGCTTACCTTTTGTGCGGAAGACCAAGAGAAAAGAAATTTGCCTTGAGTCAATAAAAAGAGGCTTAGACCGCCAGTTAATGTGGATGAACGTGTCCAAGGACAAAGCTGGTTAAAACATGGGGCCAACGGCTTGCGTTTTAGCCATAGCAGTTCTCGCGGGACAAAGAGATCATGCCAGTAAGTTGAGAGTAGCGAGCGAAGAGAGGTGGCTAAGGTCAGCCGGCGGATGTCTGTGGTCACGTAAATACTTGGGAGCTGGCTCAGCTGGGTTTGTTATTCCACCGGCGTATTATTGTAAGAACCTTTTGTTGACCCCGAGCAATAAAGGGGAGCCAATGAAAGTATAGTGAAGCATGAAAGAGGATATTTTGACAACCTTACAGATGCGAGCTACACGCATACGGGTAAAAAGTATTGAGCCATTTATAGCACAAACCTATTTTTTAAATATCAATATGATCCTACCAATTTTTCAGATTCTTTGAGTTTTCATTCGGGTATGTGTGAGTCGAGCATTCTTGTTAAAAATGACCTAGCTCTAAGGCATTACAAATCTGTATAGCCACCTCACTTTTTAAGGTCTGACAACGCTTCTCGGTTTTCACCAGGAAATTTTGACAGTTGGCTTTGTAAAATAACAAGACACATGGTGATCAAATGTTTTTCCTTAAATTAATTAGTCCTACCATAATAACAACGACGATTTTTAAGGCGCCGTAACGTTACAAGGACGCCTTGTATATGCTACTATACTAAACAGAAGGATATGCCTTACGAAATAAACGAGTCTTGAGTCCAGATTCACAGGAGTCAACTGAGTCAGCCGCTCCCAAGGCAGGAGGAAGACTGTTCCGGCATCTCGGGCCGGATACAGAGAAAGCTCCGGCAGTTGAGAACATCGTCTTCGTCCCGGAGTATTGTCTCTCGACGTCTTGTATAGTTGCGTAACGGACAGAAAGAAAACTTGCAGAACTTTACTGCGGCGTATAATATTGCAAGTCGATGCACGGTTGTGATATGAATTAAAGTGTTTGCGACTGCGAAATTCGGTAATTGGACGATACTTTAAGAACAGTGGAAGATTTGCGACTGAACTCACCGGAAAGATTGTTTTCAGTTGGTTATTTAATAAAGTTGCTCTTATTTCGTTCAGTTTTTTCAAGGCTCATGAAAGACCACCAGAAGCCATACCCTGCCTTACCACTTAAGAGAACGGAACCGGGGGCATAGACATAGGCCTACTGGTAGGCTATTTGAGTTCGAATTCCGGGTCCGCCACAGTACCACGAGGAAACGGCGTCTTAAATTTTGCAGGCGTTAACTGCCGCATTGAAATTTAAAATGTTCTCATCTCTGGATTTAGGCTACAGTGAATTGCGAACTGAAAAATATAGTCGCTTTGGGCCGTTGGCCTATAAATTTGCATAAGAACGCCTCGCAATATATATACCGGGTGGCCCATAAAAAACCTTCCCAAACTTTGTTAACCTGGCAAAGATCTAATTTCAGAGATATCAAATATTAATTTACACCAAAATGTTAAGCAATCATTTCTGTGCACACACGTCACATTTCAGGAGAGTACGTTTATTATATCACACTATGCGGCAAGGTTATGACGTCGTACCTGTTAAACAATTTTGCACAAACCTACGTCATAAAAAACGTTCCCAAACTTTGTTAACCTGGTAGGCTGGCAATTAAACAATTTTAAAGATAAACTAAATCGTAGTACATCAAACTAATCATATTTGTAGAACACAATCACATTTTAGCCCAAAATACTCAACCGTTTGAGAGAAATTGTTGTTAGAACTGTATGACTATTGGTCAAAATTTTGCACAGTTGTTTTATGATGATGTTTCACGCGAGCAAATGTTTGATTGATCCTCCGCCTTCTCTTGTAGCGACCCTTAAACGCTGTTTCCACTGTCCTATTGACTTTTGTATTTGTGTGTCGTCTAATATAGAGACCATTAATTTTTACTTCAATGACCTGCTTAAGTTCGTCAGTATTTAGAAACGGGTTTCTGCGACCAGCATAAACAAGCTCCTTTAGGGCGTTCCATAGTATAGGCCTAGCCTACATAGTAGTCCAGAGGATGTAGATCGGGAGAGTTCGCGGTGGCCAGGCATTACTGTGGATAAAATCAGGGGTGATTGCTTGAAGAAATTGCTGAGCCAATCTGCAACGATGTGAAGGTGCACTGTCTTGTTGAAAGATGTACCTGTCGTCAGGATATAGTCTACGACATTCGGGAATGAGCTTATCGCGTAACAAGCCGACGTAATACTCTCTATTGATTTTTGTTTTCTGAGGATCAGTGAAGATGATGTCTGTTTTACCGTGCATCGAAACTCCAGCAGATACCATTAATTTTTTTTAGAGAAATGACTAGTCTCTTGATATTTTTAAAGTCTTACTGGCGCAATTGAAGACTTTCGTTCACGGCGAAATAAATGACGTAGTTTTGTGCAAATTTTTTCACAGGTACGACGTCATAACCTTGCCGCATAGTGTGATGTAATAAACGTACTCTCTTGAAATGTGACAACTGTGTACAGAAATTATTGCTTAACATATTGGTGTAAATTAATATTTGATGTCTCTGAAATTAGATCTTGCCAGGTTAACAAAGTTTGGGAACGTTTTTTATGGGCCACCCGGTATAATATATATACACATATATGTATATGTATATATATATATATATATATATATATATATTAGTGTGGTCCACAAACCATAGCCAAAAAGTTAAGTTTTTAGAATTCTTTCTCCACAAGGCTTATTTTTGTCCACTTGGGTTAGATAGTCTCCCTGTAAAATTTCAGCCTGATTGTGCAACATTTAGAGGTCAACCCATTCTGAACATTTTACATGAGTGCCAATAATGTCTTTACGCCATGTTAACCGTCGTTATGACACTAATATAGCTTCGTCTCATTTGATATCCGACCCAGAGCACTGGCTGTTGGAAAAACCAGTCTCTCGGTTATCTACTGCAAGATTGCCACACTGCCTGGGTACACAGCAACTGCTTCAGTTTCGTCATATCACTAAAGGGAGGTCCAATCCGGAAAGTTACAAAATGACCTGTGATGCAGTTGTTTGTATTTGGGTGCTTGCCAGAATACCAACACAGCTGGTTGACTGGTGTGTCAGGAAAATGACAAAGCTTTATCAGAACTACCTAACTCTGAAGACTCACAGATCATTATAAAGAGCAAGTGACAGGATGAAGAATACATGTTCAAGAGTAATCTTCAAAAATTGTTCGATATTGCCTCAAAGGATGTGAAATCCAGCAAGACGGAGAATTCCTTCAAATGCAAAAAGAAGACGTATTTTCCAGTAGCATGAGTGGAGTAAACCTACATACATACATACATATATACATACATACATACATACAATACATACATACATACATACATACATACATACATACATACATACATACATACATACATACACACACATACACACATACAGGAGGATAAACTTTCAGAAATATAATATAGATGAGACATGTTTGATCGTACTTGTTTTCGCAGATAGTTTGACAAGAGAATACATTTTCTTTGTAGCTTCATCAATTGGAACGGTTACGTGATGTTTGGATGTTTCCTGACTCTTGTGTTTTATGCTACAGCTGTCACAGTGATTTTTTGCACACTTAATACAACGCACTGTAGCTGTTGGAACTCCGTCATTTTTATTTGCAACGTTGCAGGAATCACACAAAATTGCACATTTGACTGATCTTGAGGACATTTTATCTTCGCACAACTTTTTTTTAAATTGTTCATCAAAAGCAGCAGCTTGATCATCTTCAGTTATTCTCTTATTCTTGAGCGTTAGACAACTACCATCCAAATGATTTTCTTTGCAATTAGTGCAAAAACTCATAGCTATTGAAACTTTGTCGTTGTCATTGTCGTTCTCAGCGTTCAATGAATCGAAGACATTCGTTTCTTCTTCAGAGTTTAAAGGGTTTTTAATGTGGCTGACTTTTTCTTTTCTTCTTTCATTTATGGGAATAATTTTATGGTCTTTGGAGAGTTTCTGTTTTCTGTGGGCTTTACTACATTCATCACATTGCCGTTCTTCACAATTCGTACAAAACACCGTAGCTCTTGGAACTTCGCCATTCTCATTCTCGTTCTCAGCGTTGCAAAGATCGCAGACAATGGTGGTTTCTTCTTCAGAGTTTAATGAGTTTTTCATTTTGCTGGCTTTTTCATTTCTTCCTTCATTTATGGGAATAATTTTATGGTCTTTGGAGAGTTTCTGTTTTCTGTGTGCTTTACTACATTCATCACATTGCCGTTCTTCACAATTCGTACAAAACACCGTAGCTCTTGGAACTTCGCCATTCTCATTCTCGTTCTCAGCGTTGCAAAGATCGCAGACAATGGTGGTTTCTTCTTCAGAGTTTAATGAGTTTTTCATTTTGCTGGCTTTTTCATTTCTTCCTTCATTGATGGGAATAATTTTATGGTCTTTGGAGAGTTTCTGTTTTCTGTGTGCTTTACTACATTCATCACATTGCCGTTCTTCACAATTCGTACAAAACACCGTAGCTCTTGGAACTTCGCCATTCTCATTCTCGTTCTCAGCGTTGCAAAGATCGCAGACAATGGTGGTTTCTTCTTCAGAGTTTAATGAATTTTTCATTTTGCTGGCTTTTTCATTTCTTTCTTCATTTATGGGAATAATTTTATGGGCTTTAGAGAGTTTCTGTTTTCTGTGTGCTTTACTACATTCATCACATTGCCGTTCTTCACAATTCGTACAAAACACCGTAGCTCTTGGAACTTCGTCATTCTCATTCTCGTTCTCAGCGTTGCAAAGATCGCAGACAATGGTGGTTTCTTCTTCAGAGTTTACTGAGTTTTTCATTTTGCTGGCTTTTTCATTTCTTCCTTCATTTATGGGAATAATTTTATGGTCTTTGGAGAGTTTCTGTTTTCTGTGTGCTTTACTACATTCATCACATTGCCGTTCTTCACAATTCGTACAAAACACCGTAGCTCTTGGAACTTCGCCATTCTCATTCTCGTTCTCAGCGTTGCAAAGATCGCAGACAATGGTGGTTTCTTCTTCAGAGTTTAATGAGTTTTTCATTTTGCTGGCTTTTTCATTTCTTCCTTCATTGATGGGAATAATTTTATGGTCTTTGGAGAGTTTCTGTTTTCTGTGTGCTTTACTACATTCATCACATTGCCGTTCTTCACAATTCATGCAAAACATGGTTGCAGTGGGAATATCGCCATTTTCATTCTGGTTGTCGGCTTCACAACAATCACACAAAATTGTAGCTTTATCTGACTTCATGGACTTTTTCACGCTAAAGAATTTCTTCGTCATATTTTCATCGATGGGATGGACCGTATGATTTCTTGAAACTTTCTGTCTCTTGTGGAACCCACTGCAGCTGCCACAGAAACTCTCGTCACAGGTGATGCAGTGCATTGTTGCTGCTGGAATGTCACTTTCTTTTATTTCATCGTCCTCAGCACATGCCTCGCATAAAATATAGTCCCACATTTTTTAAATTTTGCACTAAACTGGAGAACAACAACTTTTTGTGATACACATTGGCTTTTGGAATCACGACTTCACTTCGTCATATTCGGCATAAAAAACGGTTTTCTGGTTTGGGCGAACTAGAAAATACATGTCGTCAGTCAGTCATTGGAAGCCAAACGTGTGACCACAAGGCAACAATCTTGGAACAATAAGGGTCTCTTATTTACATTCAGTATCCATAGATTTCACCACAACGATTTTCTTCGTACACAGTCATCGTTTTCTGGAATGTTTGTGCGAGATGCAATCTACAAACCAAACAAGGAGACCAACGCCCTGTCATTAATCAAGAATAAAAATTTACCAATAAAACTTGTAATAAAATTAGGGGCAGACTTACAACTCCATCTAATTCTGGTGTGAATCAGTCAGAGTTTCGCATATCAAGATATAATTTTGACCATACTGCGATTTCTGGTAGTAGTGACGTCAACAGCATAGGCGCAACCACCCTATGGAACCCGTTAGACGCGTTCCTTCCAACTTTCGAACGGACTGGGACCCACCCCTCTCCCACTTTGCCACCGACTGTTACTAAACTTTTCATTAGATAGGCCTAATGGAATATTTGCTTAATTACTACATACTAAATACTACGTAGCCCATTCAATTCTCCGCACTTTCTAAATCACATAAAATTATCGGATTTAAATTGAAATTAGGGCCTATCTATCTGATTATCCAAACAATCTAACCGATTCGTTCGCGGTGCGGCCAGGCCTATGGCGCAGGTAATAACATGACTGGAAAGTTCAAGCAGTCTTCGCACAGATTCAGCCTCTTGATCTATTCGCTTATTGTTTATTGCGTAGCGACATAACCATGCCAGAGGCCAGACACATATTCGTGGGTTATATTGGGTGGAGGGGTTGGCTTCCAGCGCTCAAATTTTGTGAAGAGTGCAATGTGGATATTCAAAAATTTCTGATTGGGAGGGACACATCCTCCCTTGCTCGGACGCTTGTTTGTTTTTCATTAACCTTTCTTTCTCCCAAAAGGAGAGTATTAGATTAAACACTGCTAATGTGACTCTTGACTTTGATCATCATATTTCGATGTCCTATTTTCAAATGTTCAGGTTTTTGTTTGCTTGTTTTCATGGGCACTTGCCAGCGAGAAGACTTAAGCAATATACTCTTATAGTTTAACTGCTACTTTGTGAAATTTGACACATTTCTTCGTACTAAAGCACTGGTCAAATTTTCACAAATCGAGATAGTTTTGGTACGGGTAGCAGTGGCGGCGCCAGACACTTTGTGTAGCTAGGGCATAGCCAGGGCAGTCACACAAGTAACCAGGGCAGAGGTCGAGTCGCGGGCTTACCGGTACATAAGCTTATAATTTTACGCTACCGTCAGGGCCGGATTAAGGCATGTTCAACATGTTCGGCCGAACAGGGGCCCACACTTTACGGGCCCACACTTTGGGGGGCCCTACACATGCAATTTGTTTTAAAGGAAACAATTGGTATATTCTGCCGAAATTTCGACCAAACGACTGAAAAAATGTCATAAAAACGTTTGGCCGAAGATCTCCCAACAAATTTTCCAGACAGGGCACCCACATTTTTAATCCGGCTTTGGCTACCGTGCTCGCTATAAAGTGATGCTACAGCTGTGTTTTTCTACTAGATCTGGATTGTCTGGCTTTCGTCTGGGTTTCTTTTATGGGGGGAGGGAAAATTTCGGGTTTATTTTAGTTACTGGACCATTGTATTTACAACGCATGAATATTCTGCATGTGCACTGAGCATTGCAATATACATTGTAGCCTATTCATAGTGAAATTCAATGTGAAATGGTTCTGCTACATGCCTTTTGTTCCACTAATTTTAATTTGAAACTTCACAATCAAGATCTTACGTTGTCAATTCACGAATAATTTATCCCTATAGGCCTATAATCTGCATGGTGACGCAGAGAAATAGTTCTTCGCAGAAATAAACCGTTTCGACATTTCAATATAGGCAAATACCTGTCAGAATTTTTCCATGCCAGAATTTTTCCCTGCCAGAACTTTTACGCTGCCAGAAATTTTGCTATGCCTGAATTTTGCCCTGCCAGAATATTTGCATTCCAGAACTTTTGTCTGCAAGAATTTTGCCCTATTAGAATGTTTGCCCTGTCTGAATTTTCCCCGTCATAACTTTTTCCCTGCAAGAACTTTTCCCTGTCAGAACCTTTGCCCTGCCTGAATTTTTCCTCCGACAGAATGTTTCTCTGGTAGAACTATTGCCATGCCAGAATTGTTCTCTCCCAGAGCTATTGCCTTCCAGAATGAATTTTTTCATTCAAGAGAGAGGACGGACGTGAACAGTAGCCTAATAAACAATATGCCTGAACAAATTCTGGCAGGGGAAATTTCTGGCAGGGCAACGACTATAGGGCAACAGGTAGGGAAAAGGCTTTTTTGGTAGGGCATTTGCCCTGCCGTGCCCTGGCGTAGCGCCGCCACTGACGTCGGGTAGGCTACTTTAATTTTCAAATTATGAATAAAACATTTGAGGCAAACAAGAGCCCAGCATGTACTCCATTTCTCAATAAATAGGCCTACTCAAAATTATGTCAGCTTCTCCGCTCCAAACCTCTTTAGTAAGCTTTCGATGCTCCCCAAACTCCTATAAAGTTGTAGCCTACTGTAGTAAGGGGCTTCTTGGCTTCGGCAAGAACGACTTCGCACGTTCCGCGCTTGCAATTGCTCCGACTCGAAATTTATCTTAGATCCCTCCCAACTTGCAAACCGTGCTTCCGCCTATTTTGGCCTGATATAGCCTAGCTTATTTAGAAAGCTTATATTTATTGAAATAATAAACCACGCTAATCAGCACTGAAACAAGGGAGCAATAGCCGATTGTTAGGATGCCAGTTTGAAATTGCAATGTGGAAATTTGAAAATGTCACTGACGGGAGAGGCATTTCCTTTAAAGCACTTCCTCCTGCTCAAAGTTACGCGCCTCGGTTATCGTCCGCGGACGATTATGGTTTCCTCCAGAAACCTTGATTCCATCCACGGATGAAAAACTGACACACGCTTGATGCGAGAAGTTCACTGTTGGATTATCTCTACTCTGGGCAACGGATTGCGAAGAGAATAGCTGTTCAGTTTCGGTGTTCCTTGCTAGGATTCGCAGCTGACTCCCTTTGCGAGCTCTGTCTTCCTGTTTTCAAAAGTTCAATCAATCAATCAATCAATCAATTTTTTATTGGTCCTTAGGCTACTCCGTAAGTAGGCTATCAAGCACACACAAAAAGTTACACAAAAAAGCATTCCAAATAACACAAATTAAACAGGCAATAATCAAAGTGAGAATTAATTAGTTAACACAAGCCATATAAACGTTCGGCCTATTTTGGGAAAACCTCCAGGAATATATAAGAAGAGATTGTTTAAAGTTAAACCCATTGATTATAGGATTGAGTTATACCAGTGTGTAAAGAGAACTCTAAAGTACAGAATTAGGACACAAATGGAGACCCAGAAGGGAGAGAATCCCGCTAAGTACGGCCCCCAAGTAGCTATGAAGACTATTAATTAATACACACCACAAATTGATGAAAAAATGAACCAAAGGCAACAGCAGAATGATGAAACAAGTAAGACACACTAAACAAACCAACACACAATGCAGGAAACCTAAAGATTGTTCACCAGGACACAACTATGACATCAAAGCAATGTCAATGTCAAGTTCTCGATCGATATCGCTTATATCAGTGCTGTCCAACCTTTTTGGGCTGCAGAATACATGACATTAGTGAAGACACCCATTTCGCTCACAATATAACCTCAAGTAAGTGACAGCATCATGTTTCATCTGATCCTTGAAATGCA
This sequence comes from Lumbricus rubellus, assembly GCA_945859605.1. Lineage (NCBI taxonomy): Eukaryota > Metazoa > Annelida > Clitellata > Crassiclitellata > Lumbricidae > Lumbricus > Lumbricus rubellus. Next base: position 14,864,521 of record OX243814.1, on the reverse strand, counting down.
GCAGCTGGTGTGTATAACTCGTTATTCCTTTCAGAAATTCAGACATTTATATAGCGTCTCTTCAAGAGTAAGCCTAACTACTCCAAAGCGCTCACGACCCAACCACGGCGAAAGAGAACAGTCTTAACAGTCAAAGTCACGGTAAAAAATATATAATAAGTAGGCCTATTACTGCCACCCGGGAGGGTAAATTATCTTTCCATTTATTTCATAAAAACCATAGAATCATGTGCATTGCTCCACATTACAACTGCATGGGCATTATAAAAATAATAATAACTGAAACTGTAAGTGAAATCTGAAATATTGTAATTGAAAACCTAAAAATCAGGTTTCAATTAACTGTAACTGAAAAATTCAAAATAAGGACTCTGTTACCGAAACTGTAACTGGAAAACCATAACTGAAATAACACTGCTTGGATAGTAACGGATTATCTGATCAAACAGCCTAGGCCTACTTGTCGGTCAAGAATCTGGGTCCACGTAATAAATTTAGAAGATAGCGTTGAAAGCTATGATAAACTTTATCAGAGACTCACATCATCGCGTAGGTCTATAGGGGCCTATACCTATTTCATAGAATCACTTTGTTCCGAAGTGTAGTTTAAAACTACCTCCGCTTGTTCAAAGTTGTAAACACTTAGCCAAAACAGAACACTTAACAACGTTTCAAACAGAACACTTAGCAACGCCTCATCATTAGCCCTAGCTGATAACAACTTTATCTGCAAGTGAAGATTGTTTCAACTCGATAGGGTTTAGTTAGTTACAACTCTCCACGGCAGATATATTGATGTTTAAGCCTATACATGTTTCCTCGGGTGTCACGACAACTCGTCTACCGACAACTCGTCTACCGACAAGTGGTCTCCGGACAATTCGTCTAAAGACAACTGGTCTACTAACAACTGATCCAGCGCTTGAGAAATGGAAGCTGGGTGGCAGTTTTTAGAGGTGAAGTGGAGGTTGGATTGATGATAAAAACGCAAGAGAAATGGAATCTGGATAATAGTTCTTTAACATGTAAAATAGAAGCTGGATTGACGAAAATAACGCATGATAAATAAAAGCTGGATGAAGGTATTTCTAGATCTCAAATAGAAGCTGGATTAATGAGAAAACCGCTTAAATAATAGAAGCTGGATGTGGGCATTTTTATATCTAAAATAGAAATTGGATTAACTAATATAACAGAAGAAAAATAGAAGCTGGATGAAGGCATTTTTAGATTTGAAGTAGACCTGGGTGCATGTTAGAAGGCCTACATGAATGAAAATCATCAATCCAGTTTCCATTTAACCCTCGGAGGCTAACCTGGGGTGTTTTTTCACCCCACTGTCAGTATTTGCCCTGAATTGGTTTACTGCTTTGAAATTATGCCATGCGCTTTTTTGTATCTGTTCATAGATGATTTTTTGCTTAATTCCACATTTTAATTTTTTATATCGAATGCATGGTCACGTGACTGACGTCATACAATGACCGTTAGTGTGGTTCACAGATACATGGTAAAAAATAAAGTTCAAGCCAGAAACCAAGACTACCTCTCAGTTTGTTAGACCTATCAATAGTATCATTGAGACAAAATTTCAGCTTCCTATTCCAACTAGAAGGCGGTGCTAAGCGACTGTGTTACTTTGCATGGGCCAGTGTATAGACGTTAATTGTACAAAAATAATGTGTCGAGCATACATTCCTATACAATCGTAGTTTCTTTCAATTATCAAATATTGCTGTAATATGAAAATATGTGTGGTACTTAAGCAATTGGCCAGTATTAAATCTAAAATTTGAGTTGGTTTGAAAAATTAGAAATGTTAAAAATTGTCAAAAAATATCGTTAAGTCCATGAATGTCGATAGTTCTCGTTTTCTTACTTCAACATATAATAAAGTCTTTATAATGCAGAAGTCTAAGCACTGTAAGCAGGCACTGTGTCAACAGCAGATTTCTTTAATGAGTGAGTGGGGACAGCTTTCCTACTTCCACCGACCACTTGGCTTTTCAACAACATCAGTGATAAGCCAATTGAATTCCTCAAACAACTTCTCACATCTCTAAGACATGCTCAATCTATAGACGTTAATTGTACAAAAATAATGTGTCGAGCATACACTCTGTTGTTGAATTAAGTCTCTGCCTTTTTTGTAATCCTCTTTCTCGATCTATTTTTCTGGTGGAAGTGTAAAAAGAAATCACCAATCTTCAGGCGTGATGGTAGCGTCCTCATTTGCTGAGATGCAAAATCACCCATGCAATCTCCTTTTTCAGCGCCATATCACTAAGCCTCACCATCCTTTCACCAAGCTTCACAGTTATTCTGTGGAATATTTAACCTTGTCTGTTATGGGCAAATAGCCACATAACAGACTTTCAACCTCATCTGAAAGGTACTACTGGTGGTTTTCTAGGACCTTCATGGAAGCAAAGCTGATCTCCTGTATGGGCAACTGACTCGTATTTTCTATATACAGGGTGCGCCAAAAAAAAATACCCCCCCTAGGTTTTTTGCCAATATCTTGGCCAAAATTAAGAATTTTCGTATGAAATTTTACAGGCTTATAGACAATTCATATTTACATATGATGGCCAGATTTCATCAAAATATTTCAAACAGAACAAACGTTATGCCACTTTTAGGGAGGTCACCCCCGTTTTTTTGACGTTTCAAAAACGAAAAGCAATTTTTTAGGGTTTTTTGCGAATATCTTGGCCAAAATTTAAAACATCGAAATGAAATTTTACAGTCTTATAGACAATTCATATCTACGCATGGTGGCCGGATTTCATCACAATATTTAATACTGAACAAAAGTTCTGCTACTTTTAGTGAGACCACCCACCGTTTTTTGACGTTTCAAAAACGAAACGCAACAAAAAGTGACAAAAACACGATTTTTTAAGTCTCATCACAAATAACTGTTGTCAAATGAACTTGGTAGTGTTTCCCAACTTGTGTTCAATGTGCCCACCACCCGTGCCAAAACTTATTTTGAGTCTCTATGAAGAGTTCTTGATGGACCTGTTGATTATCTGACAGATTCATTATTATTTCTTATTTTAAGAATTTGATTGTCGTCTTGCTAAGTGACTTCTCAGTGACGTGCAGCTACGCTGGTACCCTGTTTCTTTTTCAAATAGTAATAATAATGATCATCGGTCAATATCAAGGCTATTTGATAATAATTGTTTGAGATGAGACTGAATAAAATCGTGTTTTTGCTGCGTTACGTCTTTAAATTGTCAAAAATTGGGGGGTGGCCTCACTAAAAGTGGTATAACTTTTGTTCTTTTGGAAATATTTTGATGAAATTTGACCATCATATGCAGATATGAATTGTCTTTAAGCCCGTAAAATTTCATTTTGATATTCGTACTTTTGGCCAAGATATTGGCCAGAATAATTAGATTGGATTTTTATTCCTTTTTGTTGCGTCGCGTTTTTGAATCGTCAAAAAACGGTGGGTGGCCTCACTAACAGTGGCATAACTTTTGTTCTGTTCTAAATATTTTGATGAAATCTGGCCATCATGTGTAAATATGAATTGTCTTTAAGACAGTAAAATTTCATCTTAAAATTCTTACTTTTGGTCAAGATATTGGCAAAAATCTTAGGGGGGTTATTTTTTTTTGGCGCACCCTGTATGTCAATTGTCCATATTGAAAGATCTTGTCCTGCAGCTACAGCAGCAAGTCTTTTATCCATGCCCTTGTGTGACGAAGGCCACCAAATTACATAGCCTAAGTTGATGAATCCGAGTTTTTTCTTCTTAATTAGATTGATTACATCATGTTGACTGTGTTGAGCACTAAAAGGTATATTTTGATGTCATACAGTAACCTGGCCATCCAATGTGCATTTTTATTATTGGACTCCAGCTTCTTATTGAAGACTGACTTCCAATGTCAACCATTGATATCTGAATGAGTTCTTGTTAATTTATCTAAAACTGACTTTATTTCAGCAAAGTACTTGAGAAAACTGAATAGGCCTACTCTTGCATGGAGAGCTTCAATACCGGATGTGACTTCCAGTCCTAAGATGTTGTCAAGTGTCACACCTTACCAAGCAGCATTAAATCTTTTAAACATTGGAATATATTGTGAATTCAATAAATCACAGGAACTTGCAGAAGGCTTATGGCCAAAATCAATTCCATCACATGAAGGTCAGCCACAGAAACTCTTGACCTATCTTGATTTCCTGCAAAATCGTGCACTCTATTGAAAATTCCGGTGCTGGCATAATGATGTATCAAAGTTCTGGGCCTGCATATTATCAGTGAGTTTCCATAACTCCAGAAAATAACGAACTGCTTTGGATTTGAATTGCATCCTGACACTGAAGCTAATTTGGGCCTAAGAGTTTATACACACCATCACCTGAAACCAGCACTGGCAGGCGGTTAACATTTCCTGCTCTGAAGATCTCGGGTAGGAAGAACCTATCCGTTGTGCTACCACTGGATAATCTGGTGGTACAAAAGCAGATCTTTCAACTTCGGCACGCTCCATCCTGGTCTTCTTAAGCATTCCTTGTTAATGGTACTCCATGAAAGCGCAGGACAGAAGGATAGTAGGCTACACAAGTGCTGCAGAAATTGGCACCAAAAATCTCAATCCTTCATGATCAAATCACCAGAAGTTTCATTTCCATAAAATACACTTGTCACTTAATGGCTTAACAACAGTTACTAACTGTGTAGTATTGATTCTGGTACGTATGATAACACAACGTGGGGCGCGGTGGTGTAGTAGTGGCGTCATTGCCTTGAAGGCAGAGGTTCGAATCCAACTCAAGTTGCAAGCCCTTCACTCGCAATTGCTAAGCGCTTCGGCATGAAACTCCGATGCAGTGTCCGCTCTGCAGTCGGGAGCGCCTCTGAGTAGAGGGCTTGAAGGGGCGCTATAACAACTGCACAATGTGCACATACAAATAAACAACAGAAACTATTTCAAGCTCATCTACATGACATATGTTGAGTTTTTGACCAAAGAAGAAAGGTATCAAGATTTCTAGCTAATACTACTACGTGGTAATTTTTGTGTGTCATTAAGCACCGCCTTCTAGTTCGAATCTGGGGCTGAAATTTGGTCTCAATAATACTAATAACAAGTCTAACAAACTGGGACTTAGTCTTGGATTCTAGCTTGAATTTCATTTTTTTGGACCACACTAATGACCGTTGTTTGTAATAATGTATTTGTGTCGATGAGGTTTCGATGGTTATCAGCAGCCAATGCCGCTAAACTGATACACTGGACAACAAATTTTTACAAAAGTCATGTTACTGAAATGAAATTAGTCAATTCTTATCAATTTGTAGGCTAGGCCTATGTGCTGAACACGAATATGACAGTGAAATTGCAGAATTTGCTCTGGTTTTTTTGTAATCTGAAATGAAGTAATTTTATATCGCACAATGCATTCCAATAGTGATACACTTACGGTTAATAGGCCTATTTGTAAAAACCAGGTCATAGACAAGTTCTTAGATTTTTTGCCTGTCTCTTGTACAGCTGTTCGGGAGCATCTCTGCGGAGTGTCCAGCAGTAGGCTAGTCAGCCAACATTGTAGTGGACCATTTTCCCTGGTAGCCTACATTTGCTCTATTGTTGCCATATCTTGATGAAAACGTTCGCCATGTTCGTCACTAACCATAACCACAGTTGTCAGGGAATAAATCCAGATGGGAATGAAGGAAATGCATCTTCAGAGACATATTGCAGCGAAATTTCTGGTACTGCTTGAGCATGTCTTCTAATAGGCCTAGTTCCTTGTAGTTTTCTGCCCTAACATTCCCCAGAAAGTCTGTAGACACTAGACGAAAAGCATTCCATGCTTGTTTCGCATCACCCTCCAGCAAGTTGTTGAAGCGGTCATCTTTGAAAAGTTCTCTAATCTGAAGACCCACGAAAACTCCCTCTTTAATCTTTGCTTCGCTGAGTCGAGGGAATTTTTCATGCAGGTATCGGAAAGCTGGCGGTCCATGGCTTTCACGAAGTTCTTCACCAAACCTAGTTTGATGTGAAGAGGTGGTAGCCTAGTAGGATTTTGTGAGCCTCGACCAGAGCTGGGTGCTGGATATTCTTCTGTCCAACTGCCATGTTTTGTCTGGGAGTCCATTCCTTCCGCACGTAGTGCAACTCTCTTGCCCGGCTATCCCACTCACACAAGAAACACGTATATTTAGTAGGCTATATTCTTGCTGCAGTCCCATTAAAATGGCAACTACCTTCAAATCACCACACAGGTGCCATTTGTAGGCTACCTGTATGCTGTTATAGTCAATGTAATGCAGTAGCTGTTTTAGGTTATCGTAGCCTATATGTCTCTTTCATGTGGACAGCATGCGCTAATGGAATAGATGGAAGACGGTTTCCATTGTGCAAAAGCACAGCCTTAAGACTCAGTGTTGAAGAGTCTACAAAGAGTCTCCATTCTTGTGGGTCATGAATTATCTGAAAGGCACTCATGAGGTCGCCAATTATATATTGGAACAGAATACCAGATTACCTTCCTTCATGAAGAAAGGTTCCAACTGCTGATGGCGCTTTCTATATGAAGTAATTGTGACATCTTCTTCTAGAAGATTCCATTGTTGGAGTCTTGATCCTAGCAACTCTGCCTTGTTTTTTGGATAAGTCCAAATCACGAACAAGGTCATCAGGAAATGACGTAATAAAAAAATCAACTGTGCATGATGTGTCCATGATGGGATTATATATGCAATGAGGTGGAAGATTACATCATTCTAGACTTATTTAGGATATTGTCGCAGTTCTACTGCATAAATTTACATGGTGAAACATAAGAAATGAACTATATGAAATATTTTCAAAACGAGAGCCAATAAAAACTTTTCATGGTTATAATTCGTGTTCAGCGCACCAAAATGCTACACATTAGGGCCTTTTCCAGTCAGTAGGCTAACGATTTCTATGTTGACCAGTGATATCAGAATTTATATCAGTGGATTGAAAATGATGATAGTGACGAGGATAATGAAGAGTTTGTTGATTGTAGTGATGTCTCGGAGTCAGATAATGTTGAAATCGATTATGTCATTGACCTACCCTACGTGATTCAAATTATTTTGAATGTGGAAAGCATGCAGCGAGGCGTTACTTGTCTATAATAGATGACCGTAGACTGCATGGAGTCACTGGACGATTGTGCTGATATTTTTACCTTAGTTAGGTTTTATAGTTGGTCAATTTCATGCTGAACTTGAATTAAGTGCCGTTGTTGATCAAACATGGTTCAGTTTTATATAATAGGCCTCAAATGGTGTGGAGTGAAAAATATAGGCCTACCCCAGGTTATCCAATAATTATGTGATTTTTATAGGCCTAGGTTAGCCTCCGATGGTTAAGCTAAAACCCCATTTTTGTAAATCCAGCTTCTAGGCCTATTTCATTAATAGGCCTACTATTCGTAGGCCTATATAGACCAGTTGTCGTTAGACCAAATTAATTGTCCGGAGACGAGTTGTCAGTAAAAAGTAAGCTAAACTGTTTTCCTTATAATATTATCTCCAATGCCTGATAATTAATCACACCAAAGTGTTCCAGATATTTAGATAATTGAACCAAGAATAGGACTCGAAAATATCAGGTCATCAATTTGAACGGATAGAAATAAATGAATATTTCAACTTCATCTTCAGAAATTTCAGTTTTCAGCAAGTCTGTTGTTCGTTGCGGTTTCGATGCTTGATAGTTCCCAATTTTGGTGCTCATGTGATCCTGAAGCAAAAATTAACGGAGTATATTATCGCAATACTCTGCTCTCACAACATCTTCCACCTGTTATGAGAAATCTATAGCTCCAGAAGGCTGCTTTGTTTTTCAAGAGTAGGCTACTGTGCCCCAGCCCATAGAGCCAAAGAAACCATCTAAATGCTGACAAGAGAGATGCCAGACTTCGATTCTCCCACATTATGGCCTCCGAACAGCCCAGATTTGAATCCTCTAGAGTCTAGACTCTAAAGTGTGGAACGTGATGCGAGACCGAGTCTACCAGACAACAATTCATGATATAAACAATCTGAAGCAACGCTTGTTGGAATTGTGGGATGGCCTGGACCAGAGGATAATCGACAGTGCTGTTGCATAATGGCGCCAGCGCTTTCACGTTTGCGTGCAAGCGGGAGGAGGACATCGAAATAATTATTGATTTAAAGTTCAACATTAGCCTATCTAGCTCCGAGACATCATTGCAATCAACAAACTCTACATCACCCTCATCACCATCATCATTTTCAATCCTTTGATATCAATTCTGATTTAAGTTTACAGGTGTTAGGCTACGTTTTGAATCGTCAAAAAAACAGTGGGTGGTTTCGCTATCAGTGATGTAACTTTTGCTCTGCTCGAAATGTTTTGATGAAAATATGGCCTTCATGTGCAAATATGAATTGTCTTGAAACCTGTAAAATTTCATTTCACAATAATTAGCCTATTATTCTTACTTTTGGCCAAGATATTGGCAAAAAACCGTAGGGGGTATTTTTATGGCCCACCCTGTAGACGAGCCCAATATTGGCCATAGAATTTATAGTTGTAGGCCTAGCCTATCATGGATTTCAGGGGCGGATACAGAACTTTTTTAAAGGGGGCCCCAAACTTTTTCGGTTTGGAACAGAGAAACAATTTCGTCCCTGATCGTCGAAAAATCTGATTTTGTTCTCTTTTGATTTGTCCGATTCTAAGGAAAAACCTATACCGTCATCCGCCAAAAAGTTGACCTTTTTGTAGTTCCTTGATCAAAATCTCGGGCAAAAAAATACCATTTCATAATAAAACCATAACAGTTCCCCGTCAAAATAGTCGATGACATTTTTTATTCGTAGGCCTACACTACATTTGCCTTTTTACTATCTGTCGTCTTTGCTAAACTCGATGGGGGAAGGGCACGTCCACTTTCCACGCCAAAATAGCTGGTGAGAAATAAAGAAATTTCTAAATGGGGGCATGGCCGGATTTTCCCTTCTAGATCCGCCCATGACATTGGTTTAAGGAAATAAAGGACGTGTCCTTTCGCAATTGTTTTACAAATGCACTGTAGCCTACCTGTATGTCTTCAACAGTGGCATCTTAACAAACGAATGCGCTACCAGCTCTGATGTTTTTAGCAGTGTGCACAGAGATTAAAATAGATTTTGGAAAAAAATAGCAATCCAGATAGGGGCAGGATCGTAATGTCACACTGGCATTCAACAATTTAAAGATAATAGAGTGGTCGACACAGCCAAAAGCTGTGCTGAAATCCAGTGTCAAGAGATCATTAATAAAGCCGGGGTCCTACGACTAGCCTAGCCTATAATTTATAATTATCATTACTAACTTTATGGACAGCGGATCTAGTCGTGTGTATGACTGTAGGTGGCGAAATCAGACAAAACAAGAGGAGTGGGGTAAAAACGAGTTAATAAGTTTGGAGATTCTCACAGTTTATCAATTCGGTCACTCGAGGTTGCTAGGCTACTATCAGCAGCTGCGTCAACATCAAGTCGTCTCAAGATCCTCTTTCATATATTGCTAATGTGGCTCTTGTGTAGGCTATACTATTGTCGCTAGTAAGTAATCGCTGCAGTACAGTGCTCGTAGGTTTGCCACGCACACTTATTGTGATCGAGTTCTTCGTTCAGCTTCACGCAGCTCGCCTCATTATATCCGCATTTCTAAAATAATATGACCCTGCCCCTGCCTATATGCATGACGTTATTTTTTTACTTTCTTCACAAATGTTCGTAACCTGGATGTAACTCTAGACAGTAAGCTTACTCTTTCCATCTCTACACATATATCTAGCCTAATCTTTCTCGGTCCAGCTTCTATCATCTGCGACGTCGTTTACGTGCCATTCGTCGATATGTTCCCATGTCGATTTTTCTTCTATGGTTCGTGCCTTCATCTGCTCTCGTATTGACTACTGCTACTGCAACTCATTACTCATTGGTCTACCAAAACTTCGCCTTGCACCACTCCAATCGGTGCTCACTGCTCAATGCATCTGCTCGCTTGATTGCCCGCCTCCCTCGTTTCTCTCATATTTCAACTTTTATGACTGAACACCTTCATTGGCTTCCCTTAACTGCCCGGATTCAATATAAAATTCTCTTTCTTACCTACAAGATGTTCTTGGGTCAAGCTCCTCACTACTTCTGTGCATACTGCATAACTTTCTATTGTGACGGTGGTGTTCAGTCACCACCATTTTTAAAAGTTGTGGTGAAATTCACCACCACTTTTTGGTCCTGCATAAAATAATTTTTGCATAGATGTAAAAAACGATGAAAATTAAATAAAAAACCGGTAAAAACGACGTTTTTTCAAAAAAAATCAAAAAACGATAAAAAAAACGGAAACGGAAAATAATTTGCATTTGTTACATGTGAAACTTCATTTTAAGCTCAAAAATCTTCCTTATGCAAGTTTATCTTAATCTTCAAATATTTATTTCTTAACTCATTCCCGCCTGAATTGTTCCGATACCTATTGGGTTAATCGGGTCACCCGCGACCCGATCCGGCGGGAAAGAGTTAAGTGATGACTTAAACAATTACATAATGACACTATAGTTAGCTGAATCTGGGAGAGTACGGCGAAAACTTATGGAATATCAGACAAAAATTAAATTAAGGAAAATAATTATAGACAGCAAATAAATAAAGTTACATAAAATATTTAAAAAATGATAAAAAACGATGGGAAAGAAAAAAAACACGTTTTTTGAGAAGGAATAAAAAAGGGGAAAAGTTTTTTACAACTATGGCGAAAGGTCTTCCTGGATGGCACTGCTCTCTGTTCGAGCGTGGGACAAAGTCTTATGGCAACCCATTGAACCTTGGGACAAACATCCAGGACATGGCCAGGAAAAAAAGACCTCACTATGATGATAATGAACAAAAAGTCTGTGTGCTTGTAACTTAGCAAATGTATTTGTTCAGCACCGTACAGCAACCTGTCAAACTGCAACTCTACTTGTTCAGATACATCACATCTAGAATGCAATCACGTGACCATTAAATTTACAACACACATACAGTAATTTTTACAATTTCAAAGCTCATGCATCTTGAATCTCAGTTTCGTTGATGATTACATGTGATATGAAACGTCACAACCTATCTATCTAGAAGTGATCAACACAGCTAAACAAAGTGTGCATTTATAATAATCAATGAACAAAGACATATTTTGATTTCAAATTAATGTAGCCACAAGTTGGTAAAACACCAAAAACATGTAATATTTTAGTACTAAAACATTTTAGCATTTCTTTTCATAGCTCTTGGATTATCTCCCATAACACAGATGCAGTACAATTAATAAATGACCATAAACCACTGGTTCTCGACATTCTCCAGAGCATGACATTCAACTAAAAGTAATTAAGTAAACAGCACCAACCTTAATTTCATTTAATTTCTATACAATTAGTTCTTACTTTCATGACAAACACCATTCCTTGTATTCAAAAGCAGTGTTGCAACTATAATTAGCAGCACTCCTTCAAGTTTAAACAATTGAAGGGCTTGGAGCAATAACAAGGTAAGTCGACATACCTATGTCTTGAGAAACAGTATGCCAGCGTGTCCGGAAGACAGTAATCTATCTACCCTGTGAATTTTGCACAGATCTGAATATATTTGAGCGTCATTTCGCAAAACAAAGTTATGTCGACATAATATGTTATTGTTCTCCGGCAGATTTCGTCCATATCTCCACTGCAATATCCCGGTATGACGACATACATGGTCTTGCTTCTTTTAAAATTTTCTATTAAAGCCAATGCAATAATGAGGTTTGTTGACATAACTTATCATCTGCATGCTAAATCATGCACAATTCTCGTCTGTGTAATAGAAACAGTTTGGTGCAATAACAAGGTATGTCGACTTATACCATATAATATGTGTGGTATCGCAGATGCTAGAAAACACTTTGTCGACATAACCTGTTATTGCACCAGAAATGATACTGATGACTGAGTGTTCGCGATGCAATAACCAGATATGAAGCAAAATGTGAAAATAATAATAATAATTTCATCTTTCGCATTGAAACATTTAAAAATTGTGTTAAAGACAATTTTAAGGTACATATTGCTCAAAACAGCTTGTTGATATGTCGTCAAATGGCTTAGATACAGCAGTTTGAAGTGGAAAATCTTTGAAGTCGATTTCCCAACATTCATGATTTTCGACATACCTTGTTATTGCTCCAAGCCCTTCAATTGTGATAGGCCTATGTCAATACTTTTAAGTTTCCACAAAAATAGTTATAAGCACAAGTCAGTAGTTTTTCAATTGTTTCCTTAATAATAAGCAATTCATTAGTGGCATCCGACAGTAGTGTAGAAATAGTTCAGTTTTTCATTTCAAGAATTTGTATAGCATTCCTTTATGAAGCCTAAGAGGCGCTCGCAGTCTAACAATGGTGATACAAAAAGACACTCAAGAGTACAACTAATAAATAGGAACATAAGGACCAGGTAACATGCATATCTCCAACAGGAGAGTAATGGGAAACACTCACTTCAATGACTCCAACTTTCAAAATTTTATGTATACTTTCTGCATTTTGATGTGACGATTTTGATAATAAAATTCGATGCTGTGGTTTTGATGCTGTGATTTTGATGTGGTGATTTTGAGGTGAGAATTTGACATGGCAGCTCTGTTCTGCTGTTTTTCAGGCCCTAAATCCAACACTGCCCAACCACAAAAATTAATGTTACATGCAAAACTACAGAAGACAATGTTAAAAAAAACAATTTAACAGTGACTTCTTCTGTTGTCAGGAGATGATTGAATGGTGAAACGCTGGTACAAAGAACAGAAAGACACAGGTTCAACACCTGACTGCCTCATTAAGTTTACAGTACTACTTCATTCCATAAAATGAAAAGTGGGCTACTTGCAGTCTGTCTATTTAATGTTAACTGTATGTTTAATTCAACTCCTGTTACACTTGTTATCATCCATTTCTACTGTGTCATGTACTCTTACTGCCTGTTTTAATTGACCAAACATAAAAAAATCCAGCAATTGAAGAGTCAAACTAGCCAGGACTAAGACCAGCTAGACTCACCATTGTTGAAACTCGGTCCATTAGCATAACTGGGCCTCCTTATGGAAAATTCCCATCCCTCCACTCTATGTGGGACTCTTCTTTCTAGATCACTACGTCTATCTCTTTCCTCTTCAGACCTATATTTTTCTCAGGGTTCCCGCACTGGGAGCGCTACTGTATGGCCATGGCTGTGAGTAGTGATATAGAATTACTAATTATATTACACTGCAAATTAAGTGCAAGGCATTTTCATGAATTAAGCAGTAACCAATGCACTAAATGGCTGGCATGATATCTGCCACACACACAGAAACTTGTCCAAAAACATTCAGCTCAGCTGTATTTGAATTTTCCGACATAAAGTAAATGCACAATCTTTATCATTTCATCAAATAAGTTAAGCATTAGCACCTCTTTATTCTACAAAAAATTTTCACCTGCAGGCCAATTTGAAATTGTACAATAATCAAAACATAAGAATTACAATGCAGATGCAAATATAACAGATGCCACTGAACTGTTTTAATACGAAGGTCCAAACAAAAAATACTTGTCAACTTTGACGTGGAAATTGATATATTATTTTGTCAGCACTAAGACTCAATAGGCCTCTGTTGAACAGGACCAGTCCTTTCATGCAATACTATTGCTCCCATTTAATCTGTAATATTCTTTTGTTTCAATGTATTGCTCTATGATTTCTGATAATTATATTGTTCTTTGACACTTTGTATTACAGGAATCAATAAATTGATTTGATACCAGAACAAGTTACTGGACGATAAACTGTCAAAATTAAGAATTCTGGAGTCATTTTGAAGTAAGCTTAATACAGGCAACATATCAGAGTCAAACACTAGCAACATCTAGCACTATCAGTTTTTCAAAATAGGACAGGGAAAATAAATTAATCAAAGGCATTTCATTTCTTTAAAACCATACCAACCCCATGCTGCAGAATTTCATGACTAATTAAAAGGCGAAAAAATCAGCAATGCAACTCACACAAGGACAACTTTACAGAGAAAAAATTACTAAATTCCAATGACTGCAAATGCACACGAAACTGGAACCTTAAATGCAGTAGTGGTGATTGAGCATGCTCATATCATTCGACCACACTGTACATTTATTCACAAAACTCCTAAAACACCAGACTGCTGGTCACTGACGAGAGCTACGTCATTACAAACTAACTACTCATGGAAATACGATAAACGTTACTGCACAATATAATCTTTTGATTCTGCACAGCAATTTTGATATGATGAATGCGTATGTATTCAAAGCAAGCAGTTTATGATACTGAAAACAACACCTCGCTGCAAACATCACATGTCCAACTCATCACATTCAAGTCTTTCAGCAAAATGTCCAAAGTAAAGAATTTCTCTCTACCGTAATAGTGCACACAAGAAACCGCAAGTTAATTTACTCCATGGATTTAGGAATCATTCACGCGTTTCAGAAATAAATAGTAAGCCATGTCTTCCCGCATCCATGATTAACATACACATTTATTTTGATTCGTGAACTTAGCTTTGACTTCCACTTTACTTTTTCATCTATTGTTCGTTTACAGACTCAGAAAGCACGTAGTGACTTTAATTAATTCAGCAAAAGGAAGCCAGCAACGGGAGCTTCCACAATCCACATACAACTAGATCCGTGGTTCCCAACCTTTTTCGACTGTATATGGCCACTTTTTCTAAGTTGGAGGACACGAGGGCCACTTTTTCTTAGTTGTTCGACATTAGGGAGCCACAAATTGTTATAATTTAATCAAACAGACTGTTTGATGTTATTTATAGATGTAAAAAGAAAATAATTTGCAACAGGAACACATAATTATGTGCCATATCCAGTCAAAATTGTCAATTCTTTCATATATTTTTGCTAATTCTTTGACAGATGAGGGCCATTTTGTAGGCCTGGCGAGCCACTTTTGGCGCGCAGGCCACGGGTTGGGAACCACTGATCTAGGCCTACGTCGTACGCTAGTGATTCACGGGTCTATTCCGCATTCGCTCCGAGTTCGACAGATCGTCCTGCAGATTCTGGACGACAGTCAGCAGCGCCTCCCTCTCTTCCTTCAGCGACAGCAGCTCCCGCATCTGGTGTTCCATCTCGTGACGGAGGTCTCCGTTTTCCATCTCCACCTTTTCTAGCGCCTCGCACTTTGTCCGAAGTTCGCTGCACTCCTTGCGGCAACACCCCATCTTGCCGATCTTCTCCAGCTGTCGCCTCAGAAGGTCGTTCTCGCTCTCGAGCGTCGGACGGTCCGTCAACTTCGTGTCAACCTCGGTCGACTTGTCCGACGTGACCAACTTCAAACCGTTGACGTGTGGTGTATTCTTGTTGCCTCCCGAGTCAACAGGTTCGGTTGACGGCGCTGCTGGTGGCAATGCTTTCTCTGGAGCTGAAGCTGGTGCAGGATCTGGAAATATTGAAGCTAATTTAAGCAACATAGTGGTATTGGAAAACATCCACATCATTAACATTAATTAGCATCATATGTACCACAGCAGCTAACCACTTAAGTGCATACATGGACACGCGCATTATAATTCGGGAGCATCCAGTTGCCCAAGCCGGTGGGAGAAGATCAGGGAGGGCAATGAATATATTACCAAAGAGGGTTTCATCTGCCATAGAACACAACTTGTCAAATGTATAAGTATTGGTTTGCAAAAAAACTCTTTGGGTAAGCTTTCTACTAATAGCAGACAGAGAACTCCCTCTCACCCTTGTTTGCCAAACTATACATGAATAGCATAAATTTGTGCTACACTTGTGCAATGAACAACATCATGGAGTTGATTGCCTGTATAAACCCAAACACTACAGAGATGCAAAGTGCATTAAAATGATCACTTTGCATTACACAAACCGGCACAGAACCCAACTTATCGGATAGTGGTACACCCAGAACCTTGACTTCATCAACCCAACTATTTCAATGGACACACAGCACACAACAGCTTCAGTTACAACACAACAATTATCATGACCACTAATCATTTTCACTACAAACGTTTTATTCATGCTTGTGTGGGAGTGTAAGGACAGAATTGAATGTACAATAAATTATTTAGAAGAGATGGTGGCGAATGGACTCTGACCTCCCATGCGAAATATTCCATCTTGTCCTCGTGTTATCACAGTTCGTTGAAGGAAGAGATCAATTGTGGAGTTCTTCGGCTCAGGCATATACATCGGCATCTTGTCATCCTTTAAACAACAACAATTTCAATCCTGTTATCTCACAAAATAAAACAATCATTCAAGAATTTATATAGTCCCTGTTAAAGTAAACTACTCAGAGATACTGACTCCAGCAAAAAACATCGAATATAACTACAACTTAACAACATTATTGTGACAGGAACTTTTACATTCTCACCATTGTTAGACAAATATATCATGATTAAAATGGTGTCTGATTTGTAAAATCGGTGAATATTTACTATATCCATAATTATTTACAAAATGGGTCCCTTTTTTCCGGACAGAGTGTATATATATTTTAAAATTTTAAGTTCTGTACATCTTGCATGCAGTGTATAAAATTTCAGAAACGAGCAACTTTGTCACCCTAATATTCCATTTAGTAAATTCCCATTAATAATAATAATAATAATAATAAGACGATTTATATAGCGCCGTAGCTCGACCGAGGCCGAAGGAAAGGGCGCTGTACACGAGATAACATGTTACTGTCAATAAATAAACGATTGTTTGAATAGGTGAGTTTTGAGACTGGATTTAAATGTCTCCAGAGATGGTGCCATCTTCACGTGGGCAGGAAGACTGTTCCATGCAGTTGGTCCCGACACAGAGAACGAGCTTTCACCAAACCTCGTGGTTGACCGTGGGACAAGCAGCATGCCCCTCGCCGACGATCTTAACCTATTGTCTGTGATTGGAATGCAGAAATCCGTGATGTATTCAGGCATGAGGTTGTGTAATGACTTGTATGTAATTAGGCAGAGCTTGTATTGAATTCGCTGGGGGACACGCAGCCAGTGCAGGTTGTCACGCAGCAGGTCAGTCAAATGATCGGATGGTGTGCGACCGTATATAATGCGTGCAGCGGAGTTGAGCACCGACTGGATCCGCTCCAGCTGACAAGCCGGAAGACCCGCCAGTACACTGTTGCAATAGTCAACCCTGGAGACGATGAAGCTGTTGACTAATATGACGGCCGTTGAGGTTGGGACGAATCTGCGGATGGCTTTGATTCGTCGCAGTTGGTAGAAACAACCTCGAATAAGTTGACTCACGTGGGCCGTCATGGTCAAACAGCTGTCGAATTGAACTCCAAGGTTGCGAATGGTGTCAGCTGGGTTGACTTCTGAATCACCGATGTTGAACGCACTGGCATCAAGTAGATGGCGGCGTCGGAAGGTAGTGCACCATATGAACTCCGTCTTGGAGGGATTGAGCTTTAGACGGTTGGATGCCATCCACTCCGAAATTTGTTCAATACACAGCAGCACTCTCTGTTTCAGTTCTGCTGTTTGTGATGGTTTACAGAAAAAGTAAAGCTGTGTATCGTCCGCATAGCAGTGATGAAGCAATCCATGTACATCTATAATCCTCTCCAAGTCGGCCGTATACAGTACAAAGAGGAGAGGCCCGAGCACTGATCCTTGTGGAACACCGCAGGTGACCAGCCTGGGTTCCGTCTCCCCTCCTGCCAAATAGACTGATTGGGTGCGTCCTCTTATGTAGGATTCAAGCCAACTAAGCGCTCTGTCCTTTATCCCAAATGAACCAGACAGTCGCTGCATCAAGATGTCGTGGTCGACTGTGTCGAATGCAGCCGACATATCAAGTAGTGACAGCAGCGCCAGTTGGCCTGAGTCGATGGCATTGACTAGATCGGAGAAGACTTTTAGAAGCGCAGTCTCGGTGGAATGACCACGCCTGTAGGCAGACTGTAACCCAGGAAGAAGATTTGATGCAGACAGGTACTCAATCAGCTGATGGTTGGCAATACGCTCAAGTACTTTTGAAATGAACGTTAGATTGGAGACCGGTCTGAAGTTGGCAGGTGACGATTCCTCAGCTCCAGCTTTCTTCAGGAGTGGCTTGACTATTGCGTGCTTTCATTTAGACGGGAAACGGCCGATGACGAAAGAATTGTTGAACATCCGAGCGATGAATGGCGATAGCAGCGGAGTCGCCTCCTTCATTAGCCACGTTGGAAGTATGTCAAGAGAGCACTGCTTCGATGGTGATGAAGAGATGACTTTGACTACATCTTCTGTGGTAATCGGGAGGAACTCGCACATGCCTGGAGTTGGGCGATTAGTGAAAGTCGCTTCACTTGCCTCAGATGTTGACGCTCGGATGTCCGCTATTTTCTTGTCCATGAAGTCGTGATAGGTAGCTGCGGAGAAAGACGCAGCACTTGCAGTGGATTTGCTCTCGCCAAGCAACTGGTTCCCTGACTGCCACACTTGACGCTGGTTTGTGCCCGCCGACGTGATTTTGGACGTCCAGTAATCAGAAGCTTTGTGATGGGACAATTTCCTGGCCGCTCGCAGGGCTCGGCGCCAGGTTTGCTTATCCTCTGCACCAGCAGTATTTTTCCGACAGCGCCGGGCCAGACGTCGAACCTTCCGCCTAGCTTCACGGCATTCGTTGTCAAACCAGGGCTGATGAGAACGCTCTCGTACAGTGAACTCTGAAACGGGAGCGTGCTTGTCGAGAAGGCCTCTGATCACTGAGTCGAAGGACTCTGCAAGGTCGTCTGCAGAGGTATCGGTCGACGGGTCGCTGACCGCACACAGCTCTGATTGTGACAGTTCAGCTAGGAAAGCAGCTGAGTCAAAGTGCTGCCACTTGCGTTTGGTGATTGTCGTGTAAGTTGGTGCGGGTGGTGCCATACTGATGGACCATGACACGAGCATATGGTCCGACAACCCAACATCAACTCATCCATTGTCATTTATTTCAAGAATTTATATAGCACCCCTTCAAGGAGCCCACTCAGAGGCGATATACAAAAAGGTTTTAAGGAGCCTGTTATCCACTGATAAGTCGAGCCTAGGTAAAAGGTGCATCTCCAATGGGAGACTATTCCAGACAAATTATACAATAAAACTACCCAAATAAATCAAATATACATCCAGATTTCATACCACAAACGTAACAGCAATGTCCGACAGGGTCGCCTTCATGAGGAAATTTGGTGGCGAAGGTTTATTGTCTTCGAATAATTCACCGACGCTCTTCAATGTACTGGCCTGCAGTTTCACTCGGATGCCATCAACCAGCGCTCGTATGAAACCTCGCTCACCGGCTGTTGGTGCAAGTTGTTCGGCTTTCGCACCAAGGTCGAATCTTGCTCGGACAATGGGACGCGACACAGTGGAGGGCCAGTTAGTACATTCTCGGTTTCCTAAAAAAAAAAAAATTTGATTATAGAGCATTTAGGATATTAAAACTATCCTTTTTGTGTACTTTAAAAATCGTACTGCATAGCTCAACAAGTCTAATAATTTATGACACTCTGGCATAACTACTCATATTTGGAAAATCACAAACTGCATCGTTTATCAAAACCTGTATTGGTTATATTAAACATAGAAAAGCAATGGAACCATCTATTTAGAAAATCATACTGCATCATTCATTAAAGCCAAAAATTGGCAACACTCACTCTAGATTAGAAAATCACACTGTATAACTTAACAAGACCAATATTGGTAACTTTCCTTTTAAAATGTATGTAAATAAGCATACTCTTTCTTAAACCATTAACTTCTGGTGTACATGCATCTCAATAACCATGAACTGTCATAATATAAATATCCAACTATAGCATAACTAACATGAACTATTTTATGTCTTTGATAGACTTTACATAGATCTTTCACTTCGACTGCCTTTATTGACAATTTCGCTGCTCCAAGTACTTCTGCAAACTCTACTCGAAGCACTTAACTTTTGAAGTGCTTCTATTTACATCATCCCCTCAAACTCTAAGTAACAAACCTGAGGTGAACAGCCCCATGAACTTTTCCATTTCCATGTTTCCACCCTCGGCCATTGCAATGCTTCCAACAACAGCCCTCGCTGAACTTTCCTTTGCATGACTCTGAAGCACGGCCTCAATGTTTCCAATATTCACCGTGAAAACAGATACCTAAAGCAACGACATAACGAAAAGCTAGATATTTTTTAAAATCACTTTCCAATCAATGTAAGCAGGGCCGCCAAGAGGGGCAGATGGAAATGCCAAGGGGCCTGTAAACTTTTAGGAACCTGGACTAGGTAGCTATATATACAATTTTTTATGATTTATGCCTTTTAAAATTAATATTTAAGAGAATTAAACTTTGAATTGACAACTGAATAAAATCATATTTTTTATAAATACAAAATATAATATCATAGGTGATACCTGCACTTTTATTGCTTCAATATGTTTAAAAATAAATTTTGTCTTATTAAGCCTTAACACGTTGGCCGCCTACTACGAGTTAACTCGTAGTACAGCCAGTCATTTAACATGGCGTGTAGGCGGTCATTGTGTTAAGATAGTTTAGGGGCCCATGACTGTTCTGCCTAAGGGCCAAGAATTTTTATCGTCACACGAATCCTATTCAACTGACTTTATTGCTGTTTTTCTTCTTGCCATACAGTCAAGTTCTCAAAACGTCTGTCATGTTTTGCAATTGCATATTATGATCATTTAATTTGCATTTCATGATCATTTAATTTGCATGTTATGATAGTTCAGTTTGCAAATTATGATTATTTAATTTGCATATACCGTAATGATCATGATCATTTAATTTGCATTTCATGATCATTTAATTTTGCATATTATGATAGTTCAGTTTGCAACAGAACTTATGATTATTTAATTTGCATATACCGTAATGATCATGATCATTTAATTTGCATTTCATGATCATTTAATTTTGCATATTATGATAGTTCAGTTTGCAACAGAACTTATGATTATTTAATTTGAATATACCGTAATGACTATGATCATTTAATTTGCATTTTATGATCATTTAATTCTGCATGTTATGATAGTTCAGTTTGCAAATCATGATTATTTAATTCGCATATACCGCAATGAATATTTAATTTGCATATAATGATTATTCCAAAAACAACATTCAACACATTTCACTGCTCACAACTTTCTTGTTGAGCGTCGCCGTGAAATTGCTCGCCGTGTCGTCATCATCTCTCGAATAATCGCTCTCTGCCTCTACGGTCGAGCAATCGTCCGGTATCATCGTCTTTCGCTCGAACGCCGGTCGCTCCGCCTGACTCTCGATCTTCTCCAACGCATAATCCTCATCCTCATCGCTCAGCGAGCCGCTCGTGAGCGAGATGCTGTCCGACGAGTCGAGGTCTTCCGTTCGAGGGTTCGTTCCTACGCGCCGCAGAGAATTCCGTGGACCGGTGATCTTCGACGTGAAGCTGGAGAACGCCTGGTTGATGGACTTCTTGATGTCGGGCGCTTTCTTCGAGCTGGGGAATGACGAGGAGTCTCGAGATAAGCTCCGGGGAATGTTGGTCGACGGGTGAAGGTTCAGGCTGAGCTCGGGCGACTGGCTGCGCGACCCGCTCAGTGATATGCTCGCCACACCGTTGTTGATGACCATTCTCGGTTCTTCTTCCTCCTCGAAAATGCACATCGCGTCGTTTCCCAGCTCGATCGGGGAGTACCCCCTCAGGCTGACGTCGTCGGGGAACATGAGGTCAGCCATTTCTGGGGTCGGGCTCACGGAGTGAAGAGAAATTTCTGGAACTGTTAGAGGATCGCAGGCTAAATTGCCGGGTTTCAAAGTCTGATCTAAAACAAAAGCAATCCACAATTAATGCCAATAAAAAATAACTAAACTGATTACCAGTAGCTCCTGAGCTCCTCTTACAATGCTAGCCAATTATACGAATAAAATACAATTTGTTTAGATTTTCTAAACTTGTGTCTTGGCACAAAATACATATTTTCATTACGATAAGCACTTATTTGGCTGAATCGAGTCATTTAAGAAAGGAACAATTTTGAGTCATTTTAGCAAAGAACATTTTGAGTCATCAGGACAAGTCCATTGTTTCAAGAAAGAAACAACTAAGTCATCTGAGAAAGGAACAACCAAGTTATGTACAATAAAAGGAGCAATCAAGTTATTTAACACATTGAGTGCCACGTACGTATATATACGTACTTCAGTAGACGCAATACTACGGTTAGCAGGCACTAAATAAAAAATAAAAAAAATAAAAATAAATAATAAAAAAAAATAGTGAATAAATAATAAATAATAATGAATAATAAATAATAAAAAAAGATTAAATTTAAAAAAAAGTAAGTAATAAATAATAATAAATAAAGAAATAAATAATAATAAATAAGTAATAAATAATAATAAATAAATAAGTAATAAATAATAAATAGTAAATAAATTATAAATAATAATGAATAATAAATAATAAAAATTAAATTTAAAAAATAAAATAATAATAAATAAATAAATAAAATTAAATAATAAATAATAAAAATAAATCTATAATAAATAGTAAATAGTAAATAAATAATAATAAATAATAAAAATAAACAAATGAAAAAAAATAAATAGTAAATAAAATAAATAATAAATAGTAAATAAATAATAAATAATAATGAATAATAAATAAATAATAATACTAAATAAATAATAATGAATTATAAATAATAAATAAATAAATAATATTAAATAAATAAATAAATCATAAATCATAAGAACTTTTAACCCTCGTTTTACATTGGCACACGCGTCTCTTAACATCTCACTCTGTTTCGGCAGCGAATGTGTTAAGAGAGGTCCATGGATATACTTCACCATCACCCTTAACAATATAAATAACTAATATCAGTTCTGCCAACCTAGTAGACCATCCTCCGAAAGCGTCGTCTGACTTCCGGCATTATCCATCAGTCCATCCGACAGCAGAGCGTCCGAATTCCCTCCATCATCCGGACTCGTCACCTGACTCGAGACATCCCTTGACGGCGGAAACAGCAGCGCCACCTCCACCTCCTTCACGATGACGGACAGCACGGCCTTCTTCGGCGTCGCCGTCTTTCCCGTTATGTTCTTCAAGTCCGCCTCCATCTCCTCGGAGCAGCGCGTCACCGTCTCCATGAGGTTCATGAGGAACGAGTAACGCTCGTGATCCATCTGGAACTGGATCTTAACGTCGATCTTCATCAAGATGTATGCGTCCGCGTTCGACGTTTCCAACGACGAAAGATTCTCCGCGTTATCCGTAGTTTTCAACTCAGCTGTTGAATTAGAATTTGAGTCTTTCCCGGCGAATTCGGCTTTGGGGGAGTTTTTCCCATCGGTTTTGGGTGGAAACTCGTACAACCAGATGGTCAGAGGGAACGACTCCATGAGCGGGAGAGTCCGCGCGGTGCGAACGGAGGATGCTTTAACGATCGTAAACTCGAGCCAGACCTGGTCAACGAAAACGCACCACACGTCTCTGTTGACGTTCAATCGGAACGAGTCCACCGCCATGTTGGGGTGGGGCGACGCTTTCGGGTTGAAAATGGGGGACTGCTCCGCGGCGAACTGCTGGAGCGGCTGTCCCGGGTCCATCTCCCTCAACCGGAGGATTTCTTCTACGGAGGCGTCCTGGTAGCCGTCGTCCTTTCGAAGGACGTGGTGGTGGAAGCGCTCGGCGATCGCGACCAAGTCGTCCGACTCGTTGGGAAATTCCGGTTGGTTTTCCCGGCGGAACAGCTGACTAGAGTTGAAGCCGTCGAGTGTCGACTTGAGGCTGGATCGCGATGAATGGCTGTCAGCGAGACGACTGTTCGTCACGATGACCTTTGACATCTGAAGTTGGAGTCCGTCGAGGTCACCGGATCGACCCTGCATCCCTGTGACGTCCGTCTGTGGAAGGATAACCTGGAAGGAAAAGACAATGGCAAGCTCATAATAAGAGGTTCATCAGTCGGGAGCGCCTCTGAGTAGGTTTTTTTACTTGAAGGAGTGCTATATAAATGTCCGAATGAATGAATAAATGAATGAGCGCAAAAACCATAAATTGGAATATCTTACTCTAAGGTAGACAGTTATAAAATCAATAAAGAAACAGTCAAAAAGCAAACCCATCACCTTAAGAATTGGTTAACTAGGCAATACGTATTTTTTCTTAATAACATGTTGGCATAACCTGTCACTGTTTTAATCACTTGTACGTAGGTAGCACTGACAGCTGGACAGCCCCTTTAGGGTTCTCCCCATTGCTTTTTCTTCGCTCAAATATATTCACTGAGTGTAAAAAAGATGCTTTTTATTGTTTCTTGAAGCAGTAAAATCTGTGGATATGGTTATGGCTAAGAAAAATACACTAGAAATCATAATTCTTTGGAAAATTACGATGAACATACATAGAGTTTGACGAGGAACCTTCAAAACATCATTGATTTACTGGATTCGGCAGATGGAACAGGAAAGACTTACGCGCGGCATAAGAGCTTCGAGTCTGATGTCAGTATGTAACTTGGATGGAGGATTCCTGGGAATTTCCTCCTGAAATCAGAATAACACGTGAACATTTTCAAAGCGTGGAAAGACAGAGCTCTGACCAACAAATGTGAACGCAATAAAAGATGACTTTCTTCAATACAGAGAGCAACAACTAAAGAAAAGACAAGACAAATTACATACTTCCACTTTTGTTGTAATCTAATACTGAAAACGATCAGAATGCTTTTCGTGATATTTATTTTGCAACATCTTTTAAATATTTACTGAAAACAGTTTAATATTCGTGATTTGTATCATTCAATCACTCTTTCACAACAATACTGCCATCAAAAAACAAATAGAAAATGCAAATCCCTGATAGCAGGACTTCAGATAATTAAGTTACACTTGCCTTGCTTCCCAACAGACTGCTCATCTACTATGCCTCTTGCTGCATAGACTATTCATACAGCAAATGCAACTACATGAAATGATCAGAACTGAAGAAGAAATGAGTCTTACGGCTTTCTTCGCGAGGTTCAGTGAGAAGACATTCATCCAGAGAAGAGTGAGATAGTCAACTGCCAGACATATTGGATTGACAATGATGAAGAGATTAGCGTGTGGAACTGTTCAAGACAAACACACACACACAGCATCCAATTTAAAAACAATCTACTTCATCAGATACTCCGCCACTGGTTGCACTCTGCCAGTGCCAGTCCCAAGCCTGGATAAAGGAGGAGGGCATCGCTAATGGTCTTTGTTACCACACAGTGACGTTAAACTGCAAATACCACCAGGTCCACCACTTAATCAGTTCCCAAGCCCCCTCGCATTCTCATATCATAGCAAAGCCATGCCTTTGCTGATTTGTCAAGTAGCATTATTGTATTGTACTGTTTTTGAGCATTTGTAAAGTACTAAAGTAGCGTGAACCATTCAGAAGCGCTACCAATTTGGAAGGCCCAGCAGGTTTTGAGAAGAGAGAAGGAAGAAGAGAGACTGCCAGACAGAACTGTAGAGTTAACAGAAGGAGAAAGCACATTCCAAAGAGAAGAACCAACTGAGGCAAATGATCGAGACTGACCCATGGCAGCAATAGTAGTAGTCACATGAAATGCAAGCACAAGTGAGCAGCATGGACCCATTAAAGCGAAGTCATTGAGTAGGTCAACCAGGTCACACGTAATAAAAGGCCAATGGTTAAGAAATTAACAATTAATGCAAATACTACAGAACCTGTGTGACATACTAAACACAACAAGTTAATAGATTACAAGACATGTTCATCATTTCATGTTAAGCAGAATTGCATATAAATTCAAAGCGTGTAAACGAGTTTAAACCACAGTATGTGTAAAAGGTTTACACAAACAGTTCCAAAGCCAGTAGAATTACCGGTATACCCTTAGACACATTTCCATTGCCATTTCCAAAGCAGACAACAATAAGCGGAAAACATTTATACAAGTGGCCAATACAAAAGTATGCGAGTCGTACTTATGCATATTAAATTAAAGAACACTTCATTTTTTCTATTACCTACTAGCTGTACCCGGCCACGCGTTGCTGTGGCAGAAAAGACTCCTCCCCCTCCCCCTCCCCGTCCTCCTCCCCTCCCCTCCCCCTCCCTCTGCCCCTCCCCCTCCCCTTCCCCCTCCCCCTCCCTCCTCCTCCCCCTCCCCCTCCCTCTTCACCCTCTCCTTCTCCCTTCCCTTCCCCCTCTCCCTCCCCCTCCTCCTCCCCCTCCCCCTTCCCTCCCCTCCCCTCCCCTTCCCCCTCCCCTACCTTTCCCCCTCCCTTTCCCCCTCCCCCTCCCCTTCCCCCTCTCCCTCCCTCTGCCCCTCCCCTCTCCCTTCCCCTTCCGCCTCCCCCTCCCTCTTCCCCTCCGTCCCGCTCCCCCTCCCCCGCCGCCTCCCTCCCCTCCCCCTCCGTCCCGCTCCCCCTCCCCGCCGCCGCCTCCCTCCCCTCCGACTCCGTCCCGCCCCCTCCGCTCCTTTCCTTCCTCAACCAAGAAGGCCGCAAATTAATTATGCGAATCGCTTATGACGTCATGGGATGCAACCTCATTCATGTTTCGTTTGCATGGTCGCAGTCACTGTCAAGGCGTTTGTGAATCTGGCAACGTGCGGTTTTTAATTTGCAAATGGCGGTGGAGCGGAATGCAAAGTTCACTTTTTGTGGAAAATATTGCGTTTATTCGGAGAGAAAAAAAGTTGGAAACTCTCTGATAGGAATGGAAGGTTTTGTGAAATTTTCAAAACAATCTGTGCGGTACGTTTCGAGAACACTTTACACAAACTATTGGAAAGTTTCATTTTTATATATATAGATTATTCAATGTATCTGATAACAATTAAAAGAAAAGATCATGTTTTGCACCAATGTTCCTTTTCAACAATGCTGATGCAAATCATAATCATAAATATGACAAAATTATCAGACTGATTACGTCAAAGGTATGGATTTCTAGCAGTGACTGCAACATTCTAAACATCTGATTAATTTAAATGAATTTTGGATCAGTCCATGCGAAATCACCGAGAGCTAGTAGTTGAACTATCCCATTGACAGTGAATGATCATTGGTCAATGTACTCATCATAGTCCCCACGGGGATACATACCAGAAAATTTTAGAGTGTTTCAATTACAGAATCAACATAAACGAATCAGCCGTATCACAAAATCACCTTCGCAAACAGTAAACGAGAGCAATTATAGAAAAACCAACACCATTAAAGCCGGCAACTTTCCCTGCATTCAGACCCTCCAAATGGCTATCAAAGCAATTGTGTTAGTCAAAGCACAAGGCTGAGTAGTTGACAGCAGCAAATAGAAATTTCAGCTTGCCAAGTTCCTTAATACTGTACAACTCTCCACATTGAGTCGTGACAAGAAAGCCCTCCTGCGGACCTCCAGGAATACGGAAAGTAGCACCTAAAATCATTCAGTTTGGAGAACAAAATATTTGTCCACAACTATCTTTCTACATATCAGACAACAAAACATTAGTGCTGGTAGTATAAACAAACAAAAACAGTATAGAGACAACAACAAAATTATATTGCTAAAAAAAGCAGATGACTGCCATTATAAATTTATGCTTAAACAGACAATGATCAACAACAATCTCAAATACATCCTCATAAGAAACTTATTTAAAAGTAAAATGTTTCTTTACGAAATGTGGTTTTTTCAAGCAGAGCACGGGATTTCCTGCAGGGTTTTCAGCATCAATTACGTGAATGTAAACAGTAACCAAAACCTGGACAATTGTTTCTGTCCCAGCTACGAGTTCAACTTCCTTTTGAAGCCAAAAACCATAGCTATGTGATAAAATTTTATATCGGGTAGCAGGCCAACTTTGCCTAAATACAATACATGCTATAATCGTTCATGTTGGCTTCAAAATGGGAAGCAAACTGTAAGTCATTAGATGACCTTGTCTCTTTTTTCAGTGATTCTTACCCAGGTTCATCTCCTTCTCCTTATCACTGACACCCATCCAATTCTGCCATAGAACTACCACTGCCTATCTGGGTGAATGCTGCACCTGAAACAGGAATCAATCTTAACCACCAGCGGCACCAACTTTCTTTTTTGACTAAACACCAGATGCAGTTTCTAATAACTAAGATTTACATCTGGAGATTAGTTGCAGATCTATGCCCAACCCAGAGAATACAATCACCTGTTCTACGTCAAACTAAAACACCTGTGAGAGTAAATTTCCCTAAAACCACCACTAACCCAACCACTTCTTTCACAATTAACACTTTGACCGCCTACTACGAGTTAACTCCTAGTACAGCCAGTCATTTATCATGGCGTGTAGGCGGTCAATGTGTTAACAATCACATCCAGCCACAAACAACAGCATATCCAACCCAACGGTAAAACATACCTGGAAAATCAATTCCCTCCGGGAAATAGTAATCCGTAAACACAACATGAACGGACGACATCTCCGGCGGAAGCAGCAGCTGTTTCTTGTCCGACGAAAGAAACTTCTTCGGCGTACTTCGCTTGCTGTCCAGCGCGGTCGACACACGAAACAGCGCAAAATCCTCAACACGGACGACAATACAGCTCTCGAGTAACTCCGTCTGCTGAGGCCTCACAGTTGGTTTCCCATCCTTAAGGTAGACATAATCGTCGCTTCTGATGTTGCCCGTCTTGACGTTTGTGTTAGGTCGTAATACGACGCCATCCGCAGGATTACTGACCGTCGAAGCGGGATTGGTGCTTGCTTTAAAAGTCTCGCGAACTGTTTTAACGTCTGTCTTAAAAGCGCTCAAAATGTCGTTTGCCCATGAGTCTCGCTGCCTCATGTTTTCCTCGTACTTAGGCCATCTCGCTCGACTCTCACCTGTGGAATCACAAACGAAATAACGCTGTTAAACAGTGAATTGCAAACAAAAATAATGCTGTCAACAGCGAATCATGCGGTAAGTGTAAAAAACATGTAAAGCAATAAAATGTATAGCACATGACATAAATAAACAAGATTGTTTCGATCGAAACCTTACTAATCAAATTTGATTATGAATTGTTAATTACACAGTTCAGTTTATCCCTATTAGCCACATTCACAGAAGGTTCCAAGTACACAGGTCTAGACTGAATTGCAAGTTTGCTTAGAAACAACCGGCATTTGATGATTAGCATTACAATTACAATAAACTTTGCAATAGTAATTCGTTAAATTTTTAATTTCTAAAGGTTACTCTAAAGCAAAGTGCAGTATATCAGAGAGGTCAATGCCCTCAGTTCATTGTCCAGTCTAGATCCAAGTTCAGTTGTCACAATGGTCGCCTGTTTCTAAAGAAATTTAGCAGAAATGAATATCTGGCACTTTAAAAATGATGCATATAAAATAAAAGCCGGACCTGCACGATGATACGGATAGATGTCAAATTCGAGGTGGTAAAGGACGAGCTGAATGGCACCACCTTCCACTTTCCGCTGGTAGTTGCTCTCCTCTGAAACAAACAACACACATGTAGGAGCAGATAAGGAATACCAGGTACAGCAGAAGCACAGCTAGGCCAAAGGTCAATGTATGCCTGTAAGTCAATGCAAATGAAGACGTACCGCATTAACACCCAAGTAGAAACTGTACAATTAACAAAGAAATTAATCACAAAGCAATGATGTGTCCAATTTTTATGCAGTTAGAGTGCTTGCAAAAAGCAATGTTGTGTCAACTTTTGTAAACAGTTTTGCTTGTCAGATTGCAAAATACAGAGGGTACAGATTTGAGTCTTACCTGAGGTGGCTCCTGTGTAAGGACTTTGAGCAAGCCCATCGTTCACAATTGTTCAACATATACCAAAGAAATACATAATAAATAAATAAATAAATAAATAAATAAGTCCAGTTTAGGGTGACATGACAGTCCCTAACTAATTTCGCAGCCAAAAAACACAACAAAGAAAAAAGCCCAGTTAAATAAAGTAAACACTAAGTTTTGTTCTTCTTTTACACCGCAAAAAAGCATAATAATAAACCCAGCATCTTCATTCTCAACCAGGTGATGCGTACCTGGTGAGACGTCGTCACACAGGTGTAAGTCTATTCGTCCAGTGTAGAGATGATAGGACGTCTCAGTGATGTTGTACATTTCAAATATCTTCGCTTTCTGCTGCTGCGTCTTGCTGCCAACTTTCGCTGGTACTGATGTCGGGCGTCCAACAGTCTGCATTGGATGCTGTGGTGATGTGGATGTTTGAGCAGGTTGTTGTTGTTGTGCTGATGGTGCAGATGATGGTATCGATGATGATGATAATGATGCAGCAGGAGCCTGAAACAATGAAAACCATCTAGCTACTTAAGGTGCCATTTTAATTGTAAACGTGCATCAATATATTTCTTTCAATCAGAGGCATCATAAATGCAACGAATACAAACTAATTTTATGCTTAATTGACACACAAAGCACAGCTATTTCCCAATGATTAAAAAAATAAAACACTTCCCTAACTGGCTTAAGAAGTTGTAGTTCTTGTAAAGTCAGAGCAGACTGATTTTGCCGATGATTTGGCACCTGATGCTCATAGTAAATTTTAAAAATAAAGTAAAAAACAACTATTAAAAGTTATGCTCTGTGCATTTGACACTGGCACAATAGAATTAATGATTACAATTAAATACAATTACAGTTACACCTAACCAGCCAGTTATCGATCTAAGACCAGATAGTCTTCTCCACTCAATGAATCATCAATTCTCACGTCATAATTCCATAGTTTAACACGCAATCATAATTTTTTAGTAACCCTATTTGCTTCAACATGCGAACGATGCGACGATTCCTTTGACTTGGCGATCGTCTCCTGAAGGGCAGTGGCAAAGGTCATGGCTGCGGTCAGTTGCGAATCGGTCAGAACCCACAGAAGGTCATCCAGGTTGACCTGAAGTCTTGACGAGACAATACTGCAGTCTGAAAACAATATATATCGCCAATTAAAAATACAACAATACTGCAGTCAATCAAAAATACAACATGCAACTAACTACAGGGTGGCGCAAAATAAACCGGACTATTAGTTTTGTCCTCGCTGATTTCGTCCCAGCATGCGGTCAGAACTTCTTTCAAGTGTTCAATATCTCGAATTCTCTGCCTGTAGACAAGCTGCTGAAGCATTCCCCAGATCGAATAGTCTACGGGATTCAAGTCCGGACTGTTCGGTGGCCAATGTTCTGATTCAATAAAGTCTGGAACGTGAGCAGTGAGAAAAGCAACTGTTTTTCGTGAACAATGAGCAGGTGCTCCATCCTGCTGGAAAGTGAAATTGTCACCAGAGTGAGCTATAATGTCTGGCAGTAATCCTAAACTGATGTAGACTTTATTGAACCAGACAATTGACCGCATGCTGGGACGAAATCAGCGAGGATACTATCAACCGTGCTATTGGACAGTATCGCAAGCAATTATCATTGGTTATCGCAGCAAACGGAGGACATATTGAACGAGGACATATTGAACATCACTTTGACTGAAATTTCTTACGCATTCAAAAATTCTGAAATTTTACAGTTCATTCAATGTTATATTAAATGTCAAACCAATGTAATTTTTCTGTGTCATTTCTGTCTAATGATAGTTTTAAGGCGATAATTACTTTGATTATTCAAGTGATGCAATTGCAAAAACTAATAGTCCGGTTTATTTTTGCACCACCCTGTAGAATATCAAATCAAATTTACTGCTCACAAAGCAATTACATGCCATGAAACTCCACCACTGGTTGCACTCTACCAGTGCCAGTCTCAAGCCTGGATAAAGGAGGAGGGTGTCACTAATGATCTTTGTTATCACACAGTGATGTTAAATTGCAACAACCTACATGTCATGCATTAATTACTAAGATGTGATTAAGATAATAGTTGAAAGCATGATTCAATGTGTGCAGGGTAGGAATTAAAGACACAATACGTGTCCCTGAAGGGAAGATCCCTGCTGGGTAGGGGCCCTAGACAAGTAGTTGATGTATACAAACACACAAATATCAACATAATCGCATACACATACAAAACAAACAAACATACACATAAAAATAAAATAAAAACACAAACAAACATACATACAGAAGCAGTCACACACACACACACACACACACACACACACACACATACATATATGTGTACATGTGTGCAAGTTGCATGTGGTTATGCAATTTTTGCATACATACATGCATAAACACACACACACACACACATATATATATATATATTATATGCATGCAAAAATGCATAACTACACGCAACTACATGTACACAAATATATACATACATGCAATGCATATGCCTAACATGTATTCACAAAGGATATCTATATCTCAAAGGTCATCGCTAGATAACAATCTCTATCTCTGCTAAAGTGGACCACAGACGTCACAAATGTCCGATCCGCTTATCTCATCAGCGCAAGCAGTGCCTGGAACACACTAGTGCTTCAGATGGTCATCATATTAACCCACTCAATTGAATGAATCGTCAAGATTGCATTGCCGTATAAAACAACTTATCACTCCCTTAGAATGCCAGATCATGACGGCCTTAGGAGGACCGCCTACTCCAACCTATTTAAACTGTTCTCTATGGTCTGCATAAGCAAAACAACGGCCGGATTATGAAGTGTTTATGCAAGCATGCCAGTTATTAAGGAGGCTTTATATAGAGCCACTTCAAGGTGAATTGACTTAGTTACAGGAAAACTCAGTCAGTCAAGAAGGCTGGTATTTGGAAGCAAAGATAAGCCAGTGGCGAAAACATCATAAATCCCTGAATGTCAATGCAACTATTTTGTTATAGTGTTGAAATCCTTCACCACCATTTGAATGTGCGCCATGCCATTGAAGGTCCCTGTGTAATAGTTGGGAACAGGACAATACCCCCCCGGACAAAACCCCCCCGACAAAACCCCCCCGGTATAAACCCCCCCGGACAAAACCCCCCACTCATATGCAAACATACATACATGCAAACATGCAAACATGCATACATACATACATACATACATACATACATACAACATACAAATATGCACACAAACATTCATGCATGAATACACACATATTTGACAATTATTTGTTCATCATGTATATAATTCTATTGAAGTTTGTATGCATGCATGTATGTACATGTATGTATGTATGTATGTATGTGTGTATGCATGTATGTATGTATGTATGTATGTATGTATGTTTGCATGCGAGTGGGGGGTTTTGTCCGGGGGGTTTTGTCCGGGGGGTTTTTGTCCGGGGGGGAGGGGGGTATTGTCCTAGACCCGTAATAGTTGTATGAAGTTATGTGTATGTGTTAGCGACTTCATTTTCTTAGCCTCAGCATACAAGGTCAGGTGGTCAGCCTTCTCCCTTGTCATCTAATCTTCCCACCGACAGCGCACAGCAAATATTCTCCCTTATGCCCTTTGCCAGAGGAGGGAGACAGATGGAGCTGAAATCTTGAACTTTTGCCCTGGCTGGATTTCAACCCCTGACGCCTCGATCGACAGTCCAGCATTTTAACCACTACACTATTGAACAAAACTGATAAACCTGCTTAAGACACTGCTCATCTTCTTCATTTTATCAGCTGATAAACTTATCCTGTTCATCATTGTATCTATAAGCACCATTATCTTAACAAGCCTGGACATCAACTGTCTTGGCTGATCAGTGAACTGATCGTCCCAGTTACCTGAGATCTTCTTTTTAATTGTGATTCGAATCTTCGACTGGTTGGCAATGAGTCGGAGGGGCGTCGTGGCGAGAAGCGGGTCACCAGTGTCGAGAGCGTTTGCCTCGATTCGAAGCGTCTGCCACTCGGCTTCCTTGAAGATCATCACCTCGCCGATGAGGTCGTTCTTTAGCCGCGTCATGAAGAGATCGCCGTCCTGCCATTTCGGGGTTTTACTCTGGACGAGAATACGAGACACCTACGACAGAAACGAAATAAACTGAGACACAGAGCTTTAGCGATCAACCCATGGATACAGCAAAATAAAAAACCAGTGGAAATTAGAATCCAGCAGTGCAAAAAATGTATCACAGTAAGTTAGAATACACGGCCATAATGAAGAAACTATGGATACCTATGGGATGCAGTACTTTTGCAGTAGTCAACTGGTTAGAGTGCTTCCTTGCAACATAGAGGATATGGGTTCAAGACAGTTACAGAGTAGGTGTCGAGCAAATTCTTCACTAACTTTGATTGACGCTTTTTCTGAATCCACAGTGGAGCTTGATAAATGTTCAAAACAGTAATAAATTGAAGTGGTCTGTAACA
This sequence comes from Lumbricus rubellus, assembly GCA_945859605.1. Classification (NCBI taxonomy): domain Eukaryota; kingdom Metazoa; phylum Annelida; class Clitellata; order Crassiclitellata; family Lumbricidae; genus Lumbricus; species Lumbricus rubellus. The sequence goes on along the minus strand of OX243814.1, from coordinate 14,830,142 downwards.
CGATACATTTGACCAAAAATGTAATGTAGTTTGAACAGTCTGAATTATATTAGACAGAACCATTTAGAACTGGCTGTAAATGAACATGGCAACAATGTTTTCATATTATTTCAATGCCTATGGCATTCCCTTACTGGTTTGGTTGAATGGTTTCATACATATATGCCAAGTAATTTCTAAGGCCAGTCTATCCCTGTGCAGTCATTCTAAATTGACCTCACATTTTTAGAGGTTTCACATAGATTCAGTTTGGGGTATAACAAAAACGAACAGACCACCACCCTGCCATATATAGAATAATAATAATGTGCACATTTTCAGAATTTCAGCACATGTTGCCTGCCAAACAAGTGCTTTGGACACTGGCAGAACATGAGTAACATCCCCCAAAATTAATCACCATGCAGGCAAATTGGCATATATGACAGATCAGTAATTACTATCAGCCTCATTCTATCAGTCTCATATCTCCTGGCAGTGGGTGGCAGAATCATAGCAACCATACTTAGTCTCACTGAATGCACAGCTGTAGTAAATAACGTCTGCAGCAGATTTCAGTGGAGATATACGAATGATTTGATATCCAGTCCTTCACTTTCAACCATTTACCATTTACTCCTCACACTAACTTTAAACAGTCGAGACATTAAGCAAATGTATGCTCAGTTGCTCACTGAGTGAGAAACAACAGAGTGCAAATGTAGTGCAGGTCTCTTCCAAAGCATGATAAAGCATGCATTATTTGAACTAACACTAAGAGGATCAATGGATCTGACAAATGACTGCTCAGGAAAATGGGGGATAATTTATTTGTACCCATCGCTAACAAATGCCTGGCATCAGGAACTGGTGTTGATGATGATGATACCCTTTGGTAAGAAATACACCAAATTCATCATCAAATTAATTCATCCCATGTTTTCATAGTCCATGGCATATTCTGAGGCATATTCTCTGACTAGGTTGTACTGTGAGAGGCACTTTTCTATATTTTCCAAAAATAGTATATAGTATAGTACAGCATTTGTAGCATTGCATAGTACAGCATAGCATAGTATAGTGTTGCATAGTATAGTATACTATTCTAGCCTCCCCTCCAGGTTCCCATTAAAATATCATAGCAACCATTCTATGGCTCCATTCATATCTCCACAATCCACATACCACAATCAATGGCATATTTGCCAGTCAGGCCATCCATTCCGCCCTCTTATCTCCATCATCTTCTCATAACATTCCGAACATGTCCTTCAGTTTATCTTATGACAAGCAAACAGAACAGGATTCCTGTTTTTTGTGCAGCAAAATTACACACGATAAATCAACCACCACCTAAATATTATACAACAATAGATTAATTAAATATAATCAAATGCATAACATATAACAATTGACCTAATTATGTAATTCAGTGTAAATCTTATGCAGTTGGATTAAAGCAGAATATGGTCACTTACATAATATACATGTATAAGTATTTCAAGAGAGGCAGTAACAGATGTAATGCACAAAAAATGCACACGCAACTGGAATCATTGAATAGCCAGTTCAGAAAGATTTTTTACATTTATAACTAGATATAATTACACTATAAAACACATCATAGCAGTGCACTATTTTTGCATGCCACATCAAGAATTGCCTTATAAAAAGTTATATTATATAATGAGGTCATTCGTATTATATAAAGCCAAACTGTAACTGGTATACATGTACTGTCATTTTTATATGTCATAACTGGAGATAGACCTGTATTAGACTAGTAGATTGCATTTAATTCAACTTCAGTCTACCATGCATTCTCGCAAGTTGGACTATTCTGGTACAGTCTGCCACTGCACTTACATATATTGTTGCCTTCGACTCTTACATATTGATAATAATAATAATAATAATCTTTTCTTTAATTAAACGCCTGCAAGACGCACTGCGCTTTACATTTACAAGTTATGCAGTAATCTTAATTAAACTTAACTACCAACTGAGCAGACAGCTTTGCAATTACATGGCGCTAATAGCAGCCTGCAAAGCATATCCGCCCAACGGGGGCTCGAACTCGCTACCTCTCGCACTCTACGCCAGCGTGTTATCCATTGTGCTACCGCCCCCCCCCCCCCCCAATGCCTTTGACTCTTACATATTGCTGCCTTTGACTCTTACATATTGTTGCTTTTGATTCAATGCAGCACACAATTGCTGCTACCTGTCTTAAAAAAACACTTGTCTATATCTCTTTCATAGACATGTATAGCTAAAGCTCTTATGCTTGGTACTTAAAATGCACCATGTTGAGTGTCCTGAAAAATGTACACACATATTGAAGCACGATAACAATGAGGTCATGGCATAACAAAACAATATGATAATGACTTCTTATGACAATTGAATGCAACACCTTCACTCATCATCATCATACCCTGTGTCTTGTTCTCACCTGTATTGATGCGTTGAATTTATTCGATCGAAAGTTGACGATGATTTGATTAATAGAGAGACACATGCCATCGATGATTTGCTCAGCAAAGCCGTACTTCCCGCCTTTGCTGAAATTTAACGCAAGCAGACGTTAGCATGTAGGCAGATTTTAACCAAATAAGATTTGAACTAATGCAAATTCTAACCCTTGCATATCAACATAAGCAGATTTTAATAATAGCGAATTTTGATTGTAGCACATTTTAACATTTATTATTATAAGCAGATTTGAACCAAAGCAGATTTAAACATAAGCAGATTTTCAACATAGCAGATTTTAACCATAGCAGGTTTCTCCATAGCAGATTTAAACATCAGCGGATTTCAATCTTAGCAGATTTTAATCATAACAGGGTTTGATCACAGCAGATTTCAGCCCTAGCAGATCCCAACATACTAGTAAGCAGATCTTACCCAGAGCAGATCTCAACATATATAGACAGATTTTAACCTTAGCAGATTTTAACCATCCCAGTGATCATCATTTTGTAAGTTCAAGGTCTCAGGCACTGGGCATGTAGAAGCCAAGAGATCATGGAGTGGTTAAAATTAAGTGCAGTCAGCCATATAAATTCACATAGTAAATTTACAACAGAAACTTGCATTCGGTTATAGCAGGAAAATTGTCTTTAGTTGCGATCATTATATCTGAATTACCAAGTTCAGATGGGACTCATTCACATGCACGGGGTCTATGCACAATTCTGCTTAATGCATTGAATTTACGTCCACAAAGCTAATAACGTCAGGTTAGTGCATCATAAAAGAACAGCAGCACAGCGTGAAATATTGACTTTCCAGCTTTATCCATTTTTAACACGCGACCCGGCTTACACGCTCTATCACAGCGCATGGTCATTGGCCAACCCTCTGACTCCATCCTAGCAGTACCGAGGTATTGGATACAATGCACCAATGTTATCCCTCCTCGCTTAAGCCGTCCTGTTTGTAAGATAATAATGCACTCTTGATCATGACCCCTTGTCATCTGTTACAGCTAATCAGAGCTGTAATATAGGAAAGTGCAGCTGCACTATAAAAGCTGCAGGCCACTATCGCAATGCACCAAGGAGTGATAAGACCACATAACCAGCACGAATAACCCAGTAAAATTATCAATGAATACAAGCCTATAATGGCAGATAATCATAATCAACCTACAGCGCTGCAACTAACCATTGGCCCAGTAAACATCTAAGTATAACCTTTATCATAATAGTTGAAGACACTTCAGATTTTGAAGAGTTATATAAGAAAGCGTAAACAACCTTCACATACACAGAAGTATTCGTATCAGTGCTCTGCTAATAACAATGCCATCATTATGTAGTAGAGTCTAGTAAACTTGAGTCCATCTTCATGGTTTTAAACTGTAACAATTCATGATGATGATGATGATAAAAATAATAATAATAATAATTTTTTAAAATAATAATAATAATAATCTGTGTTAAACCTAAGATAGCCCCGTAATTGAACTTTGCAAAATCATAATTGGTGCGTAGGATATACAAGTAAAAATATACGTGCCTCTCAGTTGGTCAAGTAGAGAAGTGATACACAAATTGTGATACACAAATTGTGATGTACACAAATTCTGGGAATGAATGAATGAATGTACGACCAACATTCGAAGGTCATGAAATAATGCAGGTATACATTAAAAGAGATATTCTACAGATCTGGGAAATGTGAATAATACTTGTAGCTGGTGGCTGGAGCAGCAGACGTTGGAGTGCGAGGAACATCACACGTCTCCATCTCAACTGTCACCTCATCGAGATACTGCAATAACAGACAAACAACCACCATCATCACCACCATCATCACTTGTCGTAAAAAATAAACAATGATCAAATCAAACGCTACACAATTACACAACTGTCAAGTTGCACTTAACTGCTCTAGTAAGCAACACACACAGACATACACATGTGTGCACACTGCACACACGCACAATCGCACATACACCGTCTCACACACACACACGCATATAGGGTGAAAATTGTGGGTCATTTTTCACATGGATCAGATTATATATTATAGAAGCTTCTACAGCTCACACACAAATCAATAGCTGCTTTCATGCATGAAACACATAAAATGCACATACATATCAAAGTATGACATAAAAATAGCAATTTCCGTTCGAGAATTACCAGTAGTTTATCAAGCCAGTTTACTTGACAGGTAGTATAGGGTTTGAACTGTAAATGCTTTGAATAGCTACACAATAGACAGAAAGGGTATCAACATGCAATGTCATTAAATTCAAAGTAACGCATGAACCATAATTTACCTGACACTGTTTCCTAAAAACTGCCCAGTGAATCTCTTAAATTATTTAAATGGAAGGATTGTACATAGATTTTTACAAAAAAGACTGAAGAGAAAACAAGTAGCAAGACACTGACAGTTGAGAGATGTACTGAGGACAATTCTACCACCTGACCCAAATCACATCAATTATATACAAAGAAAAATAACCAGTTACTGCCAGTTGAAATTGACAAATGCTGATATAAAGACTTGTGTCTGGGTGCATGCAACCACAGAAATGAGAGCATATTTTTATCTGGCAATCAAGAGTAGCCATGTAAAATTGTTCACAGATAAGAGAACATATTTCTATTTAACTACTCAGAATAGCCATATGTGATGCGTTCTGAGAAAAGGGCCCATAAGTCTCAAATGGAGTTAAGTGTTGGTTCATATGCCTGAGTAATATCTCATTAAAATACAGAAAAAATGAAGTTGATATCTCCATCCAAAGTATATTTTTTAATTTTTCGAGTACAGAACATGCGAAAATGACAATTTCGAGATATTTCAATTTAAACTTTCAGCAAATTTTGAAAGCATGCTATATCTATATTAGTTATAAGTTATGGAGTTGATGCTTTTATTGTGTTCTGCAAGTATAGAAGATAAAATCCTGAAAAATATAATATTATATATATTAGGGTGTCTCTTAGCACAATGGGGAAAAAAATTTAGAAAAAAATTTGGGAAAAAATTTGGGGGATTATAAAAATCAGAAACAATGACACGAGACTTATGGTCCCTTTTAGGCCTTACACCAAAGTCGACATTTGAAGAATAAAACTTGATATTTCTTTAAAAATAATTTCATGAATATTTAGCAGACAAATCAATGTATTCGAAACCGCTGAGAACTCATTTTGACCAAAATAGACCTACGCTTGCTTTAGAGCCAGTTTTCTCCGTAACTGTGGAGAGAGTTATGGGCCCTTTTCTCAGAACGCATCACATATAAGTGTAAAGTGTAAACATATATACATTCTATAAAATATGACTAAGTACTTAGATCTAGCAGCCATGGAAACAGCTATTGAGAAAATGACATTCTGATAAGAGCAATAAAACTGTGAACATAAATCAGTTATTGAAAATATGAACATAATTCAACTTCTCAACATCAGTCAAACCTTTACATAAAATGGTATCATAGCAACATTGATGTCCACAAGAATGAAAATTACTGCAATATAATTTGCATCCAAACTATACCAAATATCGTCTAAGCATGTACAAACAGATCAAATATTTTACAAATACTAACCAGACAGATGGGTTGACTGTTTAACTTCGTCCATTGAATCTGAAAAGCAGAAACACTTTGATGCAAGTATTTTTTATTACTTATTGTTATTTATTAGCAATTTGATATATAGTGCTCCTTCAAGGTTATAAACTCAGGGGCACTCCCAGTCCAACCCCGTTCGAATAGGAGTCTTATGAACAGTGAAAAAAGAGATATACAGACCAACAGGCATTTGACGAAGAATAGTAGGGATACCATTCCAGGTTGTAGGGCCAGCCACCGATAAAGGGTAAAAATATACCTATTGAAATTTTTTTAACAAGACCCACACTTCAGTCAATCACACATACAATCAATCAATCAATACTTTATATAGAGCCCCTACAAAGATACCTAGTCAGAAGAGCTCCTGGTCCAACCACAGCTAATGTGAAGAGTTTTTAAGGATGGATGATAAAACACTGAGAAAAACATAGGTACATTGTTGCATGTGTATTTTTATATAGCGCCTCTCACTGAATGACAATTCAGAGGCGCTTTCAGCATGAAATATTCTGAGGAAAAAATAAATGTTTTTAAAGAATGAGAGACTGATAAAGAAAAACTAGTCATTAGATTAGCCCGTAGTGCAGGAGGAAAGTCATTACAAATGGAGGGACCAACCACAGTAAATTATGGATGATGGGCAAGAGCAGTCTTAGTACACGGAACAAAAAGATCAGAACAAAAAGATCAAGACAATCTGCAGAACGCATTGTATACATACAATCACACATACAATGAAATGATAGCAGTAAACAAAATCAGTTAGGCATGAATCTCCCAGAACCGCACATGTAATGTCTGAGTCTTCTATGGCAGTGTCACAGACCAGCATTGCTTAAAATTTTTAAGACATGACTCAGAGCTCGTGACATCAAGCTATTTTTGATCTTCCAAAAAACTAACCAGTTGACAACATCCTGTATGACAACACCCTGCAATGCATACCACCCTAGACAGTCACTAAACAGATAGAGATCTACTTCATTTCGTTCTGCTGGAACTTTCACCTAAATAAACTAGATCCTGACTAGTAGTAAATTGCAGGATATTTTTTATACCTGCAGAGCAGAACCAGTTTACTACTTCTTAACTCACTGACACATGACACTATCAGAATAACCGCCAGCCTAAAATACCAGGTTGCTCAAAACTAAAATACTTAACATTATATAGATTACTAGCTGTACCCAGCCACGCGTTGCTGTGGCAGAAAATACTCTCTCCTCCCCTCCCCCCCTCCTCCCCTCCCCCCCTCCCCCTCCCCCTCCGCCTCCCTCCCCTCTCCCTCCGTCCCGCCCCCTCCGCTCCTTTCCTCCTTCAACCAAGAAGGCCGCAAAATAATTATGCGAATCGCTTATGACGTCACGGGACGCAAGCTCATTCATGTATCGTTTGCATGGTCGCAGTCACTGTCAAGGCGTTTGTGAATCTGGCAACGTGCGGTTTTCAATTTGCAAATGGCGGTCGAGCGGAATGCAAAGTTCACTTTTTGTGGAAAATATTGCGTTTATTCGAAGAAAAAAAAAGTTGGAAACTCTCTTATAGGAATGGAAGGTTTTGTTAAATTTTCAAAACAATCTGTGCGGTACGTTTCGAGAACACTTTACACAAACTATTGGAAAGTTTCATTTTTATATATATAGATGAATTGATCAGTCTGCAAATTACTTCTCACAACCATAACATCATATACAAAAATAAGTAATAGTACTTACTATTACTACTTAGATGATTGCATATTATGCATAATGCATAGCTATATTTAATTAAATATTAAAAGCTAAGAACATTGGCTCATAGTACTAGAGGTGGAGCCTGAAATATATTTTGTGCGTAACAGAATTAACCCTTTAATGCCGAGATGGTAGTAAATGGTATGGGAAATCCTATACCCTCTGGCATTAAATGGTTAAACAGACGGTCTTTGCAAGAAATTCTTCAACATTTATGAAGAGTTCTGATATGTTTTCATGGTATTAGCTTCGATTTAACTACAAGTGCTGCGTGATAACAACGATCATTAGCGTTGCCCTCCTGCTTTATCCAGGTTGGGACTGGCACTTGTTTTCATTCAGTAATTCTGAGCATTTATACATGTATGGTCAATCCATGATTACTACTCTGAGGCACTCTCTGCCTCCAGACCTTCACTCATCATTACCATGAAGGCTTGCCAATGTTGTAAGTGTGGTAATAGTAACTTTGTGATCTCTGAACTGGGTCAATGCCATGTAGGCTGCATACATATAGAAACAATGTCATTAGTTGTGTCTGACACAGCATTATTAATGTGTTCTGTCCAGCGAAGTATAAAATTTAATACAGGGACAAAGTCTGTTTTGTTTATGGTTGATGAAGAAGATGATTTAATTTGCATGTCAACATTAAATCCACGTTCACTCCAACTTCTAATTCAGTCAGCATGATACTACAACATCGGGGAAGGAAGGAACATTCCATTCTTATATATTAAAAACCGGTTTTATAACATCATTTTCTTCATCAGAATTAGCAACAACTGTCATTTGGTCATGAATAAATGATCCCCTTTGTCCTTGGCCATATACATGTCTAGTGTTCCTCCATAATCTTATAATGTTCTTATTTTTACTGTCAATCCAACACAGTCTTAAACCTTCCTTTGTTTCTCGTTCTATCACATCTTGCATGAAGTCCATTGTGTGAAATAACCTTACGTCTAATTATCTGGAATCCATACTTCTAATGGATCATCATAAAGCACTATAAAAAAATGCTGTTATAAACTACGATACTAAAGATCAATACTTCTAATGGATCATTATTAGGCACTATTAATAAATGCTGTTATAAACAACGACATTACAAAGCTTCAAGGTAGAAATAATCTGCAGAAGACATCACTATCTACAGAATGAAAGGATTTAGAAATGTTAAAGTAAACGAAACCAGATGATAAAAAGAACACGTATGACTATACCAGGAAAGAGAAAGACCCTAAGGCAACTGCAATAGGCAGAAAAAACCGCGAAAAGAGGAAGAAAATGCAGCTGAAGCATGTATAGGTGAAAAAGCAGTAAATAATTTGGTGGCACGCTTGACGTCATGAATGCACTTAGGAAGCAGCACTAGACAAGTAGATGGATTAGCCTCAGAAGGGAAGAACATAAGGCGTAAAAAAAAAAGTGTTGTGTTTCCGGTAACGCGACCGACCCATTTTTACGGCCGCGACCCAAATATTTTTTTAAAAAATTTTTATTAAAAAAAATTTTTTTTCCAAAAAAATTTTTTTTTCAAAAAAAAATTAAACTTTTTTTTCAAAAAATCTTTTTTTAACATTTGTATTGACATAACATAAGAGACGTCAACAAAATGAAATTAATAGGACTGTTTCTAGAGCTGTTTTAGGTGCAGACAGTCGGGAAATAGGCAGTTTATACTTGCTTAGAACACGTACTTTGTTTCAGCGTGCAAAAAAGACTAGTGGGGTATACTTTTTCGGATAGTCACTGCATAAAAATATTTTACAAAATAAAAATATTTTCCGACCTACCTACCCAATTTTTTTTAGCTCTGTTACCGGAAACACAGCATTTTTTTTTTTAGGCCTAATGGAAAGACACAGATAAGAAGCTTCATGTGAAAATTGAATAAGGATCCTTTTGCCGCAGCCGAATCACCGAGTACGCTGCCCGATATTAATAGATGTACATGCACTCATTTCTCTCTACAGATTGCATTTTGTTTGTCCGTGCCTTGGCTCATTTTTCATTGAATTAGTTGGGTAAGATCCATCGCAGCCCACACCACTTTGAATGGATTCCACACCCTTTAAGGTAGGGCCGTACCACCTTCCAAATGCGGTATGCAGTTGCCTCTGTATATCAGGTAGGCAGAGTTTTAAGACCAGTCCATGTCCAACATTCATTGCAAATTGTAGATAATTTTATCCTCTGCAATTATCTGTAACAAAATCTATCAAATTATGTTCCTACCAATGACCTAGTTTATATTAGAACTGCAGTCTGCATCACAAGGTATGCCCCAGAGGTTTAACAGGTCCACAATCTCTATGATAATCATGAACACAGGCTCTGGATATATGTAATTGGTCATACAGTGCTGCAATAATAACAGTGGCATCAATAACTACTGTGGTTATTATCAGCTACTTTGTAAACCCCAATTTTAACCATAGGGCCATGTGAATTTTCGCAATTACCTGGAGGCGGGCGACTATTATTATTATTAATCATCTGCCCACAATCCCACATATTAACCATCTGGAATCAAAGAGAACATGACAACTTGAATAGTTTAATCACACAAATTAACTTGCAGCTACACAAACACTGTGCATATGTACCAGTGTTGTACGGTAACGAAGTAAAAGTAACGCGTTACTGTACTTAAGTAAAAGTTTGAGTACTTTCACATGTAACGAAGTATCGAAAAAATGAAATACTTTTACTTTCAACGAAGTAAAATTTTACCCATATTTCATTACTTTTACTTCGTTACAATTTATGCGACACTCGTTACAATGTTCGTTACTTCAAAGCGCCAATTAACATTTCGTTTCGCTAAGCTAAGACGTGGTCCTGGGCATGACGTTAAACTGCATCCATCCTCCGCCACAGGGAACCAACAAAGTCTCTGTGCCGGTCCTAAGCCCGGACAAAGGAGGAAGGTTTGCCAGATGGGTGGAGATACACTGGCAGAAAAGACCAAGACCATAGAAATCCGCAAAAACCACGACACAAGTGACATAGCGACCCAGATGCTTCAAGGTGTCATGATGTGGAGTACACATGCACAGGCCGCCGGTCAGGACAGACCAGTGGAGAGAGTCGAAGGAGAGAGCATACGTGGGCCACATACGGGCATTGACCCAGGTTGTCCTTCGTACCTCTCTCCCAATATTCTCTTCAATCGGACAAGGTGGTCTAGTGGCTCCAAGATGTTAATGGTATGGAGCGGACCTGCTGACCGGACCGGTTGAAGCTGGGAAGCATGATGCGAGACAGACTCAGACAGAGAGTGGCGTCGGACACCTACGGGTTGTTAACCCAAGGATAGCGATGATGATGATGATGAAGCTAAGACAGCTTATTCAAATTTGCATGCCTAAAAATAGATTTTCGATGTATGGTGCACGCTGGATGCACTGCCATTTCAGCAGCAGAACGACTCTTCAGCTATGCATTGTGCTAACAATGAATCGGAAGCGGGCGTACTAGACTCAACGATAAGTGCCATTTCGAGAATTTAGTATTTTTGAAGGTTAATAATCGATTGAGTTAAGCTTATAGAAAGACTCGGTACTTTTACTTTTTACTTTAAAAGTATTATTTTAAGGGGCTACTTTTTACTTTTACTTAAGTAAAATATATGATGAGTACTTTTATTTTTACTTAAGTAATTAAGATACGTTTTACTTTTACTTTTACTTAAGTACATTTTCCCGATACTTTCAACAACACTGATATGTACAATGTCCATGGACGGATGTATATTATAAGTAGGGTATGCAACTATGCATGCACATAAGTACATATGCATGTGCGACATGTGTGTGTATATGCAAACATAGGTATAAGGAGTATTAAGGACATATGCACCTGATCACAGTCATGTACACAGTGGCTGTTTACTTCTAAAAAGCACTGGGCAGACAGTGCAACCATGAAATGTTTGAACATACACATGATAAAGCCAAGAGTCTTATAGATTACTACATTGTAGATAAGACCTAAGCTCAACTAAATATCCATTGTCATCAAGTAGAAAATTCCAGTTCATATAAAAAAAGACCCCCAAATTAAATTGCAAACAGTCGAAATGCCATACATATGGGAAGATTCCTCTAGTAGGAGTTCATTGAAAAATAAATGAGAACTGTCAAAATGAATTTCTAAATTAACACTTGAGAAATGATGGAGGATCCCACAGGACATTCAATTACATGGATTATGTGTCAGACACCATAAGAGGAAGACATCTAAATACAGGCGTGTAGTGCTCAAGAATGTCAAACAGAGATCAGGGCTTTTTTAAGGTGCAGTTGTACACCAAATGTGCAGTTCTAAATGGATTTGTGCAGTTGTAGAAGCACTTCTGTACCGTTAAAACTAGCAAAAAAATGGTCATTGTCCTCCGAATGGAAGTAATTTACCACGGAGGAAGGGAAAAAAAAGAAGGAGTTGTGCAGTTCTAAAAATTCCTTAAAAACAGCCCTAAGTCAGAGATTACCACATTTCTGGTGCTTAAAATTAGCCACCTACCCAACATTGGTACCAAAAACTAGACGCCTATAATATATAATACTAGCTGTACCCAGCCACGCGTTGCTGTGGCAGAAAAGACCCCCCTCCCCTCCCCCTTCCCCTCCCCCGCCCCTCCCCTCCCTCTCTATTATCCCCTCCGCCTCCCCTCCGCCTCCCCCTCCCTCTCCTCCCCTCCCCTCCCCTCCTCTCCCCTTCCCTCCCCTCCCCTCCCCTCCCCTCCCCTCCCCTCCCCTCCCCTCCCCTCCCCTCCCTTCCCTCCCCTCCCCTCCACTCCCCCTCCCCATTCCCCTCCCCTCCTCCTCCCCTTCCCCATCCCCCTCCCTCTTCCCCTCCGCTCCGTCCACCTCCGACTCCGCTCGTTTCGTCCCTCAGACCATCCTTTACTGACAGCGGATAGAGCCCAAGAATTTTTGAAGGCCGTAACGTAATTATTTATCGAGTCGCTTATGACGTCAGGGGACGCGCACTCATTAATGCTTAGTCACTTTGTTTCGGGTAAAGACGATTCTGAAATTTTGGAAGCGTGCCGTTTCGTTCAAATTGCAAATGGCGGGCGAACGGATTGCAAAGTTCACTTTTTGTGGAAACGATTGGGTTTTTTTCGGGAAAAGAAATGTCGTGACCTTGCGGTATCGGAATGGAAGGTTTTGGTAAATTTTCAAAACAATTGATGCGTCAGTTTCGGCGTGATCGTGACCGCAGGATCGCAAAGTTTCATTTTTATTTATATAGATTAGTGCTTGCCTAATTCTATAATAGTCAGGGCTGAAAGTGAGCCGGGTCTGTCCGGGTCTCAGACCCGGCATTCATTTGTTGGCGCTTGAATAAACACCGGTATTTAGCACCATTTGCCCCGAAGAGACCCGGCAATTTTTTCAAACCATTTTCAGCCCTGATAATAGTCCATACATCACATGCACAGAGCTGTCCATATCATATGCCATGTTATGTAAGATGTCAAGTGAAAAAATTCATAGAGAGAAGAGTCAAGGTCCAGACCCAGAAAATCTCATAAGGACTAATAGCAGGAATTGATTAACAAGTATGGTAAAGGTTGCCCTGACATATACCGGTACCTGTAGTACACCCACCTGGATTACCTATAAGCTCCCAGATCTTATCCCATAACACATCATAGACTACCTGACAGGCATAAGCACCCACACAATCTTCAAGCAAATACCAGCTCTCTTATCTTATTTGTTTAGCTGCTTAGCTTACCCAACACACAGGTACAGGAAAAATGAACTGAAATGTTTTCACCATCACAAGACATGGTTTCAACAGTAAAAGACAATGGAGAATGAACGTCTTAATCATGATTACAATGATTAGCCCCATAATGAACAATTTACCCTAATATGCTCCTTTCCCTCAATAACTGATTGAATTATAAATTCACACAGGACTTTTTTGTTATCAATTTGTGTAGCTGAGGCCCTCCAGGAGCTCTTCAGATTGAGTCTTAGATAATCAGGCTCGCTCTCTAAACTCCTTTAGCTTGCCCACTTAACATTTACACAAAACCTGCTACATATGTGTAGTTGTGTACACTGTGTAAGTTGTGGCTATGACCTACTAAAAGCCATGATGTTGATTCACGATCCCCTTGTACTTCTTTACTCTGTCTTACTATTGTGAGAATGACTACAGGTAGATGAGCCTTTGAGCTTCTACTCCTCATGAGTCAATCTACACACTATCCTATGCTATTACACTAATCCCAAGCCTATCTGACTTTATCTGACAATGATTACTACTTGATACATATAATACTACAAATATGTACATGAGCAATGTGAATAAATACCCTATAAATCACAGAATGGATTTCAAAGCAAACAAATCCCAAAATAAAACAAATTATCCCCATGACTGCCTCATTTCTTCAGTTTCGGTCTGGATAAATTCCTTCAATCTTTCTCAGCTGCCACACATTCATTTCTCATCTTGCTTTAATAATGTGTTCAGCCTTTCTAAATTCTTCCAGACATGCATTAACCTTTACCCCTCGGATTAATAATGAATTGGCCCAAATTTGGCCGGTGGGAGCGGACATACGAGTGGTAAAGATTAACACATGGGAAAAACAGACCAAGCCTGCAAGATTAATGCAGGGAACTCCATACAAAGGATATCCGGTCTAAGACCCTGGCTGCCTCCACAGAGCCAAGGCAACAGACATAAGACAGACAGACCATAAACAGCAGACAAAACAGATAGCGCCAAAGGAGACACAAGGAAGATGCCAAATGGCCTGAAAACTTGGACACTTTTTATTAAAGTACAAATGCACCTAACCAACATTTTTTAACACAAAAATACTTTGCTTAAACAGCAAGGCATTAAATAAAAACGATTACTTTGACCTAAGCATCAATGAATGGGGATTATTGGGGAAGGGGTGATTTATTAGATTAAAATCCCACGAAAAAATATTATTTCAGAATTTTTTAAATAATTCTGTGTATTTTGCAAAAACAAATGAAACACTTCTCATATTTTTTTCTGGGCATTCCAGCTGCATCACATGAACTGGACAATGAATTTGTAAGTCGTGTAACCCATAATGAACCGTGTCCCACAAGGTTTTCATTTGCAGTTCCCAGCTTTTGCATTTTAAACAAAATCTGCTTGAAAACTTATGACCATGCCTGTGAAGACCAGCAGTGGTAGAAAAGCAATAAATTTACTAGCTTATTAACTTTTTACCAGGGCATCTCTTGCTGACAGCTCTCTGAGCATGCAGTGAATAGACTATTTATAACCTCAAGTCTAGATTCCTATATATCTGCTACATGTACCTCAAGCATGAGCTCATAAATATGCATTATAGGTATAGTATGTATGACTCAACTGACACCAGGACACAGTGAAACAGATAAAGGAAATGAGTTATATATACAGGGTGCAGTTGGAGAAAGTTTAAGGATATATTTAGAATATGCTCTCCAAGGCCTACCCATTGATCAGTATATTGACCATATCATGCAACATAAACACTTGGTTTGGGTTAAAGGTCTGTCATTAGAAGCACATAAAGATAATACCCTTAAACACAAGAGCTGATGAACTCACAAGGACACACTCAAGAGTATAACAGATCTCATGCATAATGTATTAAAGTGAAGTATTCAACTTCAAGCAGCAAACACACCAAAGACGTACAGAATCAAACCACCAAATTCTGTCACTTTCCAACTATAGGCTCAAGAGGAGCTCTGCATTTTAAGCATACTCAAAGCATGTTCAGCAGACACAATTGCTGGTCTCGGAGTTTTGAATGTAAACATGTACGCTTTAAATAATTTAGCATGCATTGTATGTATTGTATGTGTGTGTGAATCTGGACATCTATTCATGCATGCATGTTAGCCTTGTTAGGTGTGTATGGAGGTGTGTGTAAGAAGATATCTAGATATAACATATATGATTTATATAATTATGTGTTCACTGTTCATGTATGTAAGTATGTAATGCATGTACCTATCCATGCATTCATGTTTGTATATATGCAAGTGTGCATAATGCGTATGTATGTATGTAGGTAGGTAGGTATACATAATATACATATATATACACATGATGTATTATGTATAATTATATACACAAATATATCAGATTACTTATCTAGCAGCTAGTAATAACATCCCACATCCCACAGGTAAAAACCTAGAGCTGCCTTTTTCTTATCCTTAGCGGCAGTCTTTCAGTAACCTGAGTCTGTTCAAATACAGAAGCCTGCATAGATCTCAAAGTGGTTGGCAATGACCGAAACTAGACCCCACAAATGCTGGACACCATAAAAGTGACCACACTGTCCAAGCATAATGGCTGATAGCAGCAGAAACTATTATAGTCCAAAAGACTCATATAATAACATGATGAACTGTGTCAACAGTTTTTTTTTATATTCATGACACCATTCTGGTTTTGACACTAAGTAACAACACATCCGTGATCAGTTATATGTATCAGACTCCATAAAATTGACTTAATGACTGAATTCACTGTTTGAAATTGAACCCAACTCAATTAACCAGATGTCCTAATTCTTTTAGGGAAAACTCAGTACACAAACCAACACGTGTAACTGAGTAAAGTGTCCTAGATGTGGCTTGCTACTGATGAAGCATGTTTGCATGCAGTTCAATAAAGTACATGCTTATTTATGTATACATTAAGTTACAAATTTCACTTACAAGTTCCTGCAAAAAACACTCTGCCCCCAGCACCCTTTCCTTCAGCCTTAGCTGAGCTACAGTGCTATACACTAGTTGCGGAGAGCACGGTGGTGTAGTGGGTATGTTCGTTGCCTTGCAGCCGAATGGTTGCAGGTTCGAATCCACCTCAATTCGCCACGTAGGGACCTTGGGCAAGTCCTTCACTCGCAATTGCTCAGCGCTTCGGCGTGAAACTCTGATGCAGTGTCTGGGAGCGCCTCTGAGTAGTGAGCTTGAAGGGGCGCTATAACAAGTGCACATACAAACAAATGGTCTTATTATTATTATTATTATTATTATTATTATTAATTAAAGAGCCTCCTGGCTCTACAAAGCCAGAACGGAATCTATCCATGCACTGAGTCACTGACCTATAAACAAACAAACATTGCCCAACCTACTGACAGCAAGGCCAGTTTAAGCAAACAACCAGATGCAGAGGTGGTTCAAATAACCAAAAGAACAAAAGATTTATTTATGCAGTTCAACCCAACTTTAGGAGAACTTTGTGGGCCATTCAACAATGGCTTTTCTTTCATGCCAATCAGTTTTTATCTAAGTTCTATTTTAGGCAACTGTCCAATGACAAAACATCACACGAGGGGAGTTGTGCAAAAAGAAGTAGCGCAGAAACCAGCTCTGGAGTGGCCTGAACCCAAACACTCCATGTTACTAAGCAAACACTTGACTGAACACACAACTTTGTCTCAAGAACGACACCCAGACAAGATTGCACAAGGTTTCTGATGCTTTTCCTTTGCTTTTTATTACCCTATGATAGGCCTTGCGAGATAATCCGAGCATAATCCCTGTCGCTTTCACCTGAAGGGTTCTGACAATGTTCAGGTTAAAGGACAATGTAACCAAAGACAATGGACAGGCGTCAACCTAGGTAATTATGTGCAAGAACCACACCATGCTAATACCTACACCATCAAGTCAGGTACATTATGAAAAGTAATGGTTACCAAAGAGCAGGCGCTATATGTGTCAACCCTACTAGACACTTATTGTGGCCAACCAAGCCATATAGCCATCTAACTACCTGCCTACATGATGTTCTAGATCTTGATCTCTGCCAATCAACTGTTTTGATTCACGACCTGTTAATAAGCTGTTTTTCTCTACATTGATTTTCCGCTACTGTTGAAATGCCAAGTTTACGATCATGAATTACAATGTGTACAGTTTTTAGGTGTCTGACATAAGACCACATTCAGTGTCACCTCATTCCAGACAACTCTATCCACTCAGTACATAAGGCCACATTGTAGTCAGGCTAAAGGCCACATTGGCTGTGTTTAATTAATTACCTAAAAATAAAAATTAAGTATTTTGACTATTCGGTATAAATGCAGCATCACGGCCTATACATTTGCCTGCATAGGTCTGTCTATTTGTCTGAAAAGGTTCAAAATTTTTCTGCATTGTTCCCTCCCTATGGAATGGATTTCCCATCAGTTCGCTCTGTCATCCTCTCGGTAGTCTTTCCTTGTCTTTCTCTCATGTCAAAACCTGGCTTTTCTCTCGAGGTTACAAGCACTGGGAGCGCTCCTGAAAATCTCTTGCTGCAAGAAGCGCTTTATAAATGGTCAGATACAATATTTACAATAGTGCCCTGAGCACACAATACGGCGATTGTGAGTTTCAGCCTGCTGAGCAGATTCCGTAAACAATCCTAAACGAGTTCCTCAATCACAATTCAGGCTTGGAATCACTGATCGTGCACAATAAGTAACTAAAATAATTTAATAATTCATATAAAATAATAAATTAAATATTGTATTCGATTTATATTAAGAAAATTTTTAGAGTGTACCTAATGACCTAACATTTAACGCATCAAATTAAGTAACATACAAATCCTCGGTAATAACAAGTCAAGATATTCTCATAAACACAGTTCTAAACGTTCAGAATGTGTACACATGAGGAGGAGCAGAGTTCAAGAGCAGACAGCAACATGACGTACCTTGATGGTGACCTTGTTGCAGGTGGCTTTCTTCAGCCGTATCCAACCGGGCAAGGCCAATAGGTCGGTGAGGACGGCCTCGTCAAGCTCCAGGTTCGACAAGTCACCCTCGCCCTTCATAGCACTCAGGCTGATCTTGTCAGGAGACAGGTTTTTGGTGAATCTGAAACAACATTTATTACATGATGTCTGACATAATACACAATTCCAACACCTCAAAGCCATAGCAAAACATCCTCTCTTTATGTGCCATTTGTGTGCCATTGGGGGGCCCGGTAGCGCAATGGATAGCATGCTGTCGTAGAGAGCAAGAGGTAATGAGTTCTCGCCCCGAACAGGGTGGACGTGCTTTGTCGACCGCTATTAGTGTCGATTATTGCAGGCTGTCTGTTCTGTTATTATTTTTAGTTAAGAAAATGTATTCTGTAATCGAGTTCATGTAAACTGTTTCAACTGCATAAAATTCTGTACACTGTAACAGGAACTGCGGTCTGTCAACCGGATTGTTGAATAAACGAAAATTATACTATATAATATATTTATTCAATATTTCTACACTTAACAGTAGTAAGCAAGTAAGCAGGTCCATAGCTTTTACCACTCTATGTGCAAACACACGAGACATCAACAAATAATGCAATATAACACATAAAAGTAATACAAAATAGTATGAAAAAATTGTCAAAAATTTTTAATACATGTAAAGCATTCTAGTAATGAAAATATTTTGCAAGAAGGTCAGAACATGGAATTTCAAGGCTTTGTGAGTGTATACACTTTAATTATCTTCTGAAATGTGACTGCTTATAAGTGCCATTAAAGTTTCTTTAATTCTACAGAAATACCACATCCAAGGCAATCTCCCACTGAAGATAATGTATAATTTTCCATACATTTGGTCCTGCCCGAGGTCTGAACAGGGTGACCCAGTTCGAACTGCTCGTAAAGTGTGTAAACATCTTCCCCAAGCCCCAACACCATAGGGGCGTATTTCTAAGATATATGCGACTCTTTTAAACCACAAAACAAATAAATAACAGATTAAAATGTCAGAAAAAGTCTAATAAAAATATAATCGGCGCAAATAAATCGGTGCACCACGGTGCCAAGCACAGTTCAACACGTATAATATAATACATAAAAACCAATGAACACGTCTACTCACTTTGATAGGTGCTTTAAAATTTGATTCTTTATTAATCCTGCCATTTTTCCGGTGTGTTGTTCATTCGATGTTAACTATTCGACTAAGGGGACTATCGCGCGATGCAGGCGACTAATACGGAGATAGTTTTTAGTGAATATTTGATTAATTACGCCTCCTCCGACTAATGTTGACGACGCACTCAGCGCCATCTTCATTTTGATAGTGTAAAATCCATTCGCTAGATGGCAGAGAAGTAGTTCTTCAAGTCGTTGGGAGATGGCAGCACAGTGCTTGGACGTGCGCACTATCGGTTCATTCATTCATTCATTCATTCATTCATTCATTCATTCATTCATTCATTCATTCATTCATTCATTCATTCATTCATTCATTCATTCATTCATTCATTCATTCATTCATTCATTCTTGTGCGCCTCTTAAGAAAACTAGCCTACTCAGAGGCGCTCCCGATTCCAGCACGGTCAACCAGAACAGTTTTTAAGTGCTTGGTTGCACCAACGTGATTTTGTTATTAGGCCTACTATCGATTGCTTGATTGTATGAATTAGACCTAATTATGGCCTATTCTACCTAATTTAAATCTGAAATTGGAGGACATAATTTAGGCCTATAATAGTCTAGCAATGTTGCACGTGCCTTACAAGCTAAACGTTTTGTATTTTTAAATGAAAAATTTGCTGGTTTTGCATAAAAAATGTGGCTATGCACGCAGTGCATTATTAGGCCTATATGCTTAGGCTAATATTCGTTTAGTAAAATTTAGTAAAAACCTGAGTGACAAAATAAAATAACAAGTGAAGTTCAACATTGATAGCCTAGCTTTGTTTAGTAAGCTTATGGGCCTATAGATAATAAACTGTTTTTAGTAGGCCTACATCTAATGAAGTAGCCTACCGATAACGGCAATTGCAACTGGGTTTGTAAAAACGTCAGAAACATCATTAAATTATTGTGTTGCTGGTCCAATTAGTATGATAGTATCCAGTAGGCTACCCGAGTACCGTATCAATGTGAACAAATATAGGTGGTGTTAATCGCCACATGCCTGGTTAGCCAGTGTTTAATCTAGTCCCCACCCGCTGGGGGGGGAATTCAGGTTTCTGGGGGGGAGACATTCGAGCGTCCGAAGGACGCTCGATTGCACCCGCAGGGGGAGGGGTATGGGGAGGGGGTTGTGTCCCCTCCCCATCAGAAACTTTTTGAATTTCTAAATTACAATGGCAGCATTTTAAGGTACCATCTTAACAAAATACCTGTACTTTTTCAGAACCCCATCAGAAACTTTTTGAATTTCCACATTACAATGGCAGCATTTTAAGGTACCATCTTAACAAAATACCTGTACTTTTTCAGAGCCCCATTAGAAACTTTTTGAATTTCTACATTACAATGGCAGCATTTTAAGCTACCATCTTAACAAAATACCTGTACTTTTTCAGAACCCCATCAGAAACTTTTTGAATTTCCACATTACAATGGCAGCATTTTAAGGTACCATCTTAACAAAATACCTGTACTTTTTCAGAGCCCCATTAGAAACTTTTTGAATTTCTACATTACAATGGCAGCATTTTAAGCTACCATCTTAAAAAAATACCTGTACTTTTTCAGAACCCCATCAGAAACTTTTTGAATTTCCATATTACAATGGCAGCATTTTAAGGTACCATCTTAACAAAATAGCTGTACTTTTTCAGAGCCCCATTAGAAACTTTTTGAATTTCCACATTACAATGGCAGCATTTTAAGGTACCATCTTAACTAAATACCTGTACTTTTCAGAGCCCCATTAGAAACATTTTGAATTTCCACATTGCAATGACAGCATTTTAAGGTGTCATCTTAACAAACTGCCTGTACACTTTTCACTTTTCAGTGCTTATAAGAGTGGACTTCAATAAATATAAGTAACACTTAACAAATATTTTGGATGGTTATTTCCACACTGTAATGGTAGGCCTCCTCTTTTAAAGTGCCATTTTAGCAAAATAACTCCATTAGACTATTCAGTACTGATAAAAAAGTGTTTTAGGATCTAAAATAATATATGACTGTAATTACAATAAAAAATATCTTTATGTTTCAAGTAATGAATAAATGCAGACATGAATATAATAGTAGCCTATATAAGCTGATTTTTCAGCACTATATCAGTTTAACCCTGTTTCCCATGCAAGATGGTCCTGAATTGCTGACCAGGACATACTTTCTGAAATCATATTTAATGATACACAAACCAACCAAGAACTAACAAACTACCGGTGCCAAATTCAAGAAACCATGTGTAGTAATGATGTTCTTTTTAGGTTTTACTATATATGTGCTCAAATAATAGGACCAAACATTTTGAAATTTTAGGCCTACAGTTTAAAATTTGAAGGATACCACTGGTGAAAAGCCATTCAGTTGTACAAAAGTAGTATTTGTACAAATATTAGAAGTAAGTTATTCTCATTTTAGCAGGATTGTGTCATATATTATAATAGTAACTAAAAACATTATAGCCATTGACCATATAATAATAAATAATATTACAGCATATTATAACAATTCACGTAATACGATGATGTAAACAGCAACTAAAACTATGAGTATTTTGTCAAATTTTCTGGAGGGGATGTCATATCTGTTTTTAGTTGTGCAAAAATAGTGTTTATACAAATATATAGAGTAAGTTATACTAATTGCAACATGGTAGTATCATATATAATAATAGTAAATAATAAATAACAATCGTATAATAGTAAATAACATCACGGTATATTATAACACTTCATATAAAACAACAATGAAAATAGTAACTAAAAACCAATATCATTTTGTCAAATTTTTCTGGGGGGGGGGAAATGTCAATCCTGGGGGGGGAACTTTCCCCCCCCAGAGACGTCTAGATTAAACATTGCTGGTTAGCTCAGTCGGTAGAGCATGATCGAGACTCTTAATCTCAGGGTCGTGGGTTCGAACCCCACATCGGGCGCTGAATTTATTGAAAAAATTAATAATTTCATACTGATTAGCCTACATTGTAGCCTAGTATAAATTGATTTGTATTTAAGACTTTCAGCTTTCGATTATTGAAGGTCTGACTTTGAATGATTAATTATTCATCAGACAGTTCATGTACAGCAACATAGCCAAGCATTGTGTTATTAGGCCTATTTATAATTATTTAGGATAGGCTATCTCGTGCCATTAACGTTAAATTAGCCTACTTATGTCCGAGGCAACCATAACATTCATGACGTAAATTTACTACTGACGTCATCTAGCGCGTGTTGAGCGATTACGTCATAATTCAACCGACTTGCAAGAGAGATAGCAGTGCAGTGTAGGCCTAATGGCGAGACATTTCGAAAAAAATGATCGAAAATTGTCCATCAAAAGAAATAGGCTACTAATTGAAATTGGATTAAATTAACTGCGACATTTGAAGACATTATAATTGACAGTAGCAGTAATAGAAAGATCGATGCGAAATGTTACTTCGAGCAAAATCATCAGAACAAGAAGTTTGAAGTTATGCGAAGGTATGCTAGGCTATTATGATGCTATCCATTTAGTCAGCCGTTCATATATTTAGCCAATTCAAATTTTGTTCATTCATCTATCCGTTTATTCGTCCATTGATGCATTAATTCATCTACTTTTTCAGACATCCATCCAATCTTCTATCCATCCATTCACCTGTCCATTTTATAGCCTACATCTATTGATAAATTCATGCTTGCTTCAACATTTGGAAACTTGTTTACACAGGATCGAGACAAAGATAAAAACTCGTATGAAATCGATTGCTACTGGATGACCAAATTGAGGACATAAATCCAAACTGAAGACCGAAGCCCAACTAACAGAAATAATCGAAAGAAAATTAATGGATTCGGATCCAACCTGGATTCTGGAGCATTAGGGAGACCTATAAAGTGACAAATCTGAGAAAAGCGTGGTCAGCAACTTAGTCTAGGCCTATCCGTTCTGGTGTCGGTGGGAAGGAGAATTTCCTCGACGGACCACTGCGCATCTGCAAGGTAAGCCTCGCCAACTATAGGCATCGTTGTTATCAGTGCTAAAAGTGTAAAAAAAAGAAGTGCCTGGACGCCCCAAATTACCTTTTAAAAGAAGCGCGAGGACGCTTCTTACATATTCAGGTGCGCTGGCCAAATAAGTGGCAGGACGGCATAGAGATTTGACAATAGGCTAAGTGCCAGGACGCTGTCCGTGACCGTCCTGCCACACTTTAAGCCCTGGTTGTTATCTAGGCCTACAGGGTGGTCATAAAAAGTAACTCCTAAGGTTTTTTGCCTATATCTTGACCAGAAGTAAAATTTTCGAAATGAAATTTTACAGGCTGAAAGACAATTCACATCTACACATGATGGCCCGATTTCATCAAAATATTTCAAACAGAACAAAAGTTATATCACTTTTAGTGAGGCCACCCATCGTTTTTGACGATTCAAAAACGTTATGTTCGCAATTGACCCGGCCTTTTCGCTTTGTGGATCAAGTTGACAAGTTGACATCGTAATCGAAATCTCCAGATTTGTAATGCGCCACTTGAACGATCGAGAAAAACTGAGTACAAGAAGATATCTTGAATTAGATGAGAGTAGGCCTATTGTAAGGAGTTGTATTATAGGTCAGGGATCGTGGACGGACAAAATGTCCCCGGACAAAATGTCCCGGACAAAAAGTCCCGGACAAAATGTCCCTGGACAAAAAGTTCCCGGACAAAAAGTCCCCGGACAAAATGTCCCCGGATAAAATGTCCCCGGAAAAAATGTCCCCGGACAAAATGTCCCCGGACAATATGTCCCCGGACAAAATGTCCCCGGACAAAAAGTCCCCGGGCAAAATGTCTCCGGACAAAATGTCCCCGGATAAAATGTCCCCGGATAAAATGTCCCCGGACAAAATGTCCCAGGATAAAATACCCATAGCACACGGCACAACAGGAGAGTCTCATCTGCAGCACTCAGTACTAGAATACGGAGGAGGAGGCTAGATGATCCATGGTGGAGAGCCCATCATCAGTTCACGACTGCCGATCCAAAGACACAATCATGACGCCTCCGGATAGACATTAGCTATCCAGTCAATGACATCAATTCTAGAATAACAACTGTGACTGCCTTTCTTCTCATGTGGACCGCAGAAGTGCAGACCCATCGGACACCCAGGAGCTTGCGTTGGGTTTGGTTCTGCTGCCATAATTGATAAACCGATGCGTGGAGCTGGATCGCCAAGTCTTTGGCACTGCTTAATACCCGACCACCCTTGGCGTTTTGTGACACTTTCCCCTTATCCCCAGAAAGAGTAGACTTGTTGTCACGTTCTGCCCACTGTACTCACCACGAAAAAGGCAGAGTCGGACGCATAGGTGCAATCACGTCCTAAAAGTTGGGGGGGAAACCATAATGAATCACGTCCTAAAAGTTGGGGGAACCATAATAATAAAGTTAGGGGACCACTCAGACGTTGGGGGGACGCGTCCCGTGGGTCCTATAGGGTGGTTGCGCCTATGGTCAGACTCCAACGCAGAGTTCACTAGTGTTTTCTCTCCTACAGAAACGATTGACCCTGGACTTTTCTATACAGGGTCTGCGATTATGGGTAGCCTACGGCGAACAACTGTTGTGCACTGAAGGTAGACAGGGCCGTGACTCGGGTGGCTTCAGACGGAAAAGTGGGCTGGCGTTTATTTCGACTCATGAGCAAGTAGCGTCCTGGCCGTGGAGGCCACAGTATCACCCAGGATTACCGTGTTCACAGCCCTGGGAATCCTGGCACTAGTCTTTGCAAAGAATTACTACGCTTCTTTTCAGTTGCCTGCAAATATTTGCTTGGTAGTGCTAAAGTGGTTAATTTTGTAGGTTTAATAATCATAATTATTGTAATATTCTTTGACATTTTTTATTGTCTTTTATTATGTATTCGCTATTTTTGGTAATTTCCAATCATGCCATTTGCTTATTTTGCTTGATAGGAATTAGGCCTACATTAGATTTGAACATTTAGGATAGCATGGGGCCTAAATAGAAGGTTTATAGATCTAATAATACTGACAATAAATCTTTTTTGCGCAAATAACTGCTGCCAAAATACAGAGGGGCTCGTGATAGAACGTGCGATTTTATGTTCTTTAAAGAGACTATTTGTCAAGGGACTTTTTGTCCGGGGACATTTTATCCGGGGACTTTTTATCCGGGGACTTTTTGTCCTGGGACTTTTTGTCCCGGGACATTTTATCCGGGGACATTTTATCCGGGAACTTTTTGTCCGGGGACATTTTGTCCAGGGACATTTTGTCCGGGGACATTTTGTCCAGGGACATTTTGTCCGGGGACTTTTTGTCCAGGGACATTTTGTCCGGGACATTTTGTCCGGGACATTTTGTCCGGGGACATTTTGTCCTAGCCCCGTCAGGGATAGGTCTTTGAAATGGATTCGCTCTTGGGTTCATATCATTCTACATTCCCCAAGTCAGGATTACTGTAGGGCATATGAAAGACTAAAGGTTGATACCCAAACTCCCTTGGCAAATCTCACTTTGCTGTGATGTCAGGCACCGAAATTTTCGTGCACTATCTTACATGTGTGAATTCATTCTTTCAAAATGGCGCTAACCAGAAAAACTAGTCAACAGGCGGCAACTTATACTATTGTTTGTATGTGCACTTGTTATAGCGCCCCTTCAAGCTAACACACCGGTTAGCTTGAAGTGTCATTTGTTGTAATAGGCCTACTATGGTATTACAACGAATGACGAAGCGTTGTTCATAGGACTAACGTTTTAAAACTTTGCTATAGTGAGAAGCAGCATGGATACTAATACTATAATGGTTTCTCTATAATAATAGCCATAGGCTACTGGTGCTAAACGACACTGGTTTTATATGGGTTTCCTCAATAATTGCCAAAGCATAAGTCGGCGACACAAGTTGCAGCGAAAAATTGTAATGACTCTCGAACGATGGCATAGCATACAATCATGATAACCTGTTATTCAGTTTTTTTGCTCTGATTGCAACGTTAAGCATTAAGTTTGTCAATGGACGACAGCAGAATGATGGCAGAGTCACAACTGCCTCTGAGCCTCTCACTCAATGGAGAACGGTTTGAGTCTCTCGACGTATACGCTGTGGAAATCCATGATTCGCTTTCGGGTCGTATAAAACATAGAGCCAGAGATTTTTTGCAGCTATTGGGCAAATCCAGGGCAGTCATTCAAGTCGCCAGGGCATTGGGCAATAATTATCTATGCCCCTATAGTTACTTCTCGCAGGGCAAAAAAATCTGGCAGTCTTGTTGTAAGGCAACGACCAGAACAAAAGGTTTTTTTACCAGGGTATTTGACCTGATGAGCCTTGCTGAAACGCCGCCACTGTAGGCTATAATTACCTATAAATTAAATTAATGGCCGTGTGGATACTGCAATGTGTTTTTTTTATCGTGTCCGCTTGTCTGCTCACATTATCATTTGGACCCTGGAACTCCAACGCGGCAACAAGTTGGGGAGGGGGGGGGTGCCAGTTCCATGCCTGAATAAAGGAGGAGCGATGCCAATAATTATAATCGGTGTTAGGACACATTGTCGTGATCGCAAATTCAAACATTCTAAAGCGCCACTCGAAAGAGAAGCGCAGGAAACCAGCGCCGTTGTGTAATAAGCTTAAGTTAATTCAATACAACATTGATGATTTAATTGACAACGTACAAAATATAAGTTTACCGAATAACAGTTTCAAGATGTTTGAAGCTGATCTTCTAAAATAGGCCTCTACGGTCAGCATAAATAATATTTACGCATATATCTGCAATTCTGTATGCTAGTTCATATAAGCCATATACATGTACAAATGATTTTTTTAAACTGGTCTATAGTACCTTGCTCATAAGTGCCGTAAAATGCCGAGCAAATTTCTGTCCAGGGTAACGGCCTTTGTTGTCATAGACCCTGGTCAAATCGGATCCATCCATCCATAATGTTATACAATGGCACATATACATACACTAGTACAATATGGGCAATTTGGACATTGGACATGAGAACAGCCTCGGATACCATGCATCAGAGAAAGAAAGAATTGGAAGAGTCGAGTACAGGCCTCATCATCGGCATGCGCCTGATGGAGGACAGAAAAGAAGAAGAAGACAATACATGTACAATTGTACATGCATATCATAACAGTATATATATATATATATATATCTACGATGTACATGTATATGTATATTTTATACTCGGCATTAGGTTCATGTAACCTAACCTAGCCTACATGTATGCTGCTTTTGCAACAATATTCAATAATGAATTTATTCAGTTATTCATTTGCGGCTTAAACTGATTGTGAAGGCATAGGTCTACACCATAAACTTTGCATGCAAGCCTAAACTTACCAAGACTGGGCCTCTAAAAGTAGCCGGATTTTTCCGGGCAGAATTAAAATGTTGCACCCCCCTCTGCTGAAATCTTCCAGACACCTATGGGAGTGTAAATAATATTTATGCATATATCTGTAATTCTGTATGCACGTGTATATTAGACATAGGGCCTATATATTATGTTATACATTTACAATTATACATACAATAGTACAATTATACATGTACATGCATAATAATAGTGTATATATAATTATATATATATATATCTACATTGTACACGTAGGCTATAGCCTATTTTATACTCGGCATTAGGTTCATATAACCTAGCCTACGTGTTCCTTGCTTTTAATTTCTCATTCGTGTAGCAAGCGAGTGTGCTCCCTTGAGCACTCTAATACTGTTGTCCATAGGTCTACCTACAAGAATACCTGCCTACAAGAATCTAAGTCTATATCGATTAACGATCTGTCGCCATCTGCGACAGATCCGCTCTGCACTGCGATTATTTGTAAATCAAACCGTCACTGTATGTCATGCCTGATCTTAAATTTAAAAAAATTTACAGCGAATAAATGAATGGTGCATGGCAAGCACGCAATGAAATTTAGCATCAACAATGCCATGATCATTCCTGAATAAATCTGTTCCAGTCAGTTTTTTTACGTTTAGATGCATGGGCACTAGGGAAGAATACCCACATATACACTTCAGGCATCCGTATTGATGTTTGGTCACAAATATCTGGGCTGAAAGTGAGCCGGGTCTGTCAGGGTCTGCGACCCGGCATAGATTTTTCTAACCTCCTGATGCCGGGTCTCAGCCGGATCGCATGTTTAACAATTTTGGGCCAAATGTAAGTAGGTAAAAATTGTAGGCATTTGACAAATTTCGGGAAAATGACAAAAAGGTCATCGGAAAAACTTTCGACTCGAAGGCGTCTGCTCTTCCGCCAAAGTCAGACCCGGCAACTTTTCCAAATAACTTTCAGCCCTTGTCACAATATCTTGGTTCACGTGAAGGTGTCTGAACTGGTTAGCCATAAACAGCTAAATGTTAGTCTATTATGAAATGTAGTGGTGGTGATGTTAGATTGATTGAAAGTAGAGTGGCATCGCGTAGATGGGTCGATTGCTCATATAGAAATGTGTCGGAATCATCTGTGCATTATACGGGAATATGCTAGGTTCCAAGAAACTCAAATCCATCATGAACAAACTGAATAAATTCAGAAATCTTGTTCAGAAGATGTGTTAGGCAGTAGGAGATTTTTATGTGTTCGTGAAGAAACTGGAAATTCATTCTTATAAAGAAGTATAGTTAGGCTTTTTTAGAAGTTTAAATACATTATAGCACATATAGGCTATAGATCCCACTACTGCAACAGCCGACGCAGCCAGAAAAGCGGAAAATTGGTTTTCTGGACAATTTGCTGAGGAACTCACTTCACTTTTGGGTCCACGTTATGAATGACCAGTATCTGGCAGTATAATGCTATTCCTAATCTGGCTATTGTGGCTAATCTACAATTCAGCGACGCGCTTTCTTGGTTAGGCCTAAACACCTTTATATCAATAAGTCGCGTTTGAAAGTGATTTGTAAGGCGGCCAGCAATCAGCGTTTTCTCTCGCATGTGGTGTTATTTGTCTGGTCCACGTATAGCCTATAATAGACGGGGGCGGCCGTGGCTTATAACTTCATGACTCAACGGAGATGATCCGCTCACACTTAGGGCCTAAGACAAGAGCAGTTCAACACTCGAGTAGAATATTTTCACGTGCAAAACACTTGAGTAGGATATTTTCACGTGCAAAACAGTTCAGCAGGATATTTTCACGTGCAAATCCCTTGAGTGCAAGATATTCCAGCGTGCAAAACACGAGAGTAAGATATTCTCACGCGCAAACGATGACACTGCGGCGTAAACAGTTCGTTTTTAGAATGCTGATGTTGATTCTGTGGCTTGCCGTAGCCTACATTCTCTACTTCCATTACACCGCAGAGCAGGAGAGTGATGCGAGAGACGTTCGAACAGTGAAAAAGAGAAAAAATACCCTTCAGCTCTCAATTGATGACGCTAATACTAACGAATCCACAACGATAGAAAATTCAATTAAATCTGAGCGACGGAGTTCAAGCCACCAGAAAACGAGTCCCCTAAGCTCATTTCAACCATCCTTTCTTAGCACCATCTCACAAGTGGCAAAGACATTCATGCGTGAATCATTATCAAATAAGTCAACTTCATTGATGCATGCAATCACTCCTGGGAATGTAACCGGTAAGCCAGTTGCAGTAAAGCAAAACTCGTCAGCACCGGTGAAGTCCATGCCAGTTCCACAGAAAGTGAAAAAAGTCGACCCTATGGATGAGTACAGTGACATGGGAGGAATTGTGATAAAGGGCTGGAACTCATCAATGCCAGTCAACCCCCATCCATTTCATTACACCATCAACCCGGAGAAGACCTGCGACGTCGGTTCAACACCGTCCGAGTTGTTCCTCCTCATCTACGTTCACACACGACCGAACAGCATCAAAGAGCGTGAACTGATACGGTCCACTTGGGGTGACGTTAGGAACTACGCCGTCACGGTCCGTCGGATCTTCGTCATGGGTCTTCCGAATGAAGAGTACGTACAGGAAGCTGTCGAGCTCGAATCGAACCTCTACCACGACATTGTCCAGGAGAATTTTCTCGATACTTACCACAATCTGACCTATACAAGGCCGTCGGTGCACTACGGTGGGTGAAAGACTACTGCAGCAACGCGAAGTTCGTCCTCAAGACGGATGAAGACGCTTTCGTTAACATGCCCATCCTCCTGGACCTGCTAGTCTCGAAACACAAGAAAGACATCTACGGTCCGCACAGTCTAATCTGCAACGCACGGCATGAACACCCAGTACTTCGCGAGGACAAATGGGCGGTGAGCGTGGCGCAGAGAAAGCATCCCACGTGGCCCTCCCACTGTCAGGGCGTCGCCTTCATCTTGACGCCTTCGGTAGCGGCCGAAATGTACAATGCGTCGTTCGACGTTCCATTTCTCTGGATTGACGACATCTACGTTACTGGCTTCCTGGCGAAGAAGATCGGAATCGAGCACACGCAGATCGCTGAGCATTTCTTCGAGGAAGCAGATATCGAAGTACTACTGAAGAATGAAAAACAGTGGACGAATGTACTTTTCTCGCATGTTGAGAATTTCGACCGAAGGAGGTGGGCATGGAACAGAGTCATGAAACTGATAAATAATTCAAACGCGTCAACAGTCACAGGTAACACTTTATTGCCCACCACTAGTTCCACAAAGATCGTTGTACCATTGAAACAACGTCAACCGCTTTCGAAAAAGAAATCTAGGGTGCCAAAGTAATCCGCCATCGTATACCGCGTAAGGACCTTGGGCAAGTCCTTCACTTACAATTGCTCAGCGCTTCGGCGTGAAACTCCGATGCAGTGTCCGCTCTGCATCGGGAGCGCCTCTGAGTAGAGAGAGCTTGAAGGGGCGCTATAACAAGTGCGCATACAAACAAACAAACAAACAAAACCAAGGATAACCAGCCTTTCCTGTGAGGAGTCGGATGAAGTCACGCAGCTCCCATATCCATTAATCCTCTATACATGAGGTCTCCAATAAAAGACACTAAACGTCTGCAAAACGTCAGGGCTTGCAACAGGTTTATGGAATTTATGCAATGCAAATAAAGGAATACACATGCCAAGTCTGTACAGATCATGGGCGGAGACCTAGGAAACGACGGGGGGACGGTCCCCCCAATAAAAGTGTTGGGGGGGGGGACGGCCCATGCATTGTTCCCCCTCCCAATCGTTGAGCGTGAAGACTAAAAAGAAGCCATTAAAAAATTTGGGGGTGGTGAAAATAGACTTTTTGAAGACTTTTTGGTGAAAATATTTTTTTAGCCTTTTTTAAGCCGGATGACTATAAAAAAAGTTCAGCATCAACTTTTTTGGCGGTGAAAGTAGAAATTTTTCTTGACTTTTGATAAAAAGGTCATCAACTGTTTTGGCGGTGAAAGCAGAATATTTTTCCTTGGAAAAAGGTCGTCAGAAATTTTCGGCCGTCAAGAAATCTCGCGTCTTGCCTTCGGCCCACTCGTTCGTTCCCCCCCCCAAATCTCCGCCCAGGTCTCCGCCCATGGTACAGATGTAGATTATACAACATCTCTGACCAAAGCGAACTTGTTGGGACTCAAAGACCAACATGCACGCACACCAAAGGCTATTCAATGTCAAAGTCAGAGGATGAAGCAGGCCAGTAGGTCTTATAAGAACAGCAGACCTGCTTGACTAAATTAATAACTTAGGTTAAAAATGCTCGCGTTTAACGTGTTGGTGTAAACTGTTAGCAACACAGTTGTTCTTGTTAGGTCTATAAGCTAGCTGAGTCCTGCATTTTTCGATTTGTAGAGTTCACTGTATAATAATTATAGCATTACATGTATTTTATGGAATTTTAAGGTACATGTATTGGACATACACATCTGACAATAAAATTATGTATTTGGTAGTTTTGTTTAACGACGATATTTTTTAAAGAAATGATTGTCGTCACCCTCCGCATTTATCCACGATTTGGACTGGCATCACCCCAAAACAGCAGTGGAGTGGATTAGGATCATATTCAGATATATTCAATACTATTAGTAGCCTACTGGGTGTTTTATTCCCGCACATGATAATCCGGGGCCTAGCTGCCCAACTTTAGATCCAGCAGTATTATATAGCCCTATATGTCTTTTTAAAGAATCATGACGACTAAGGACCATACAATCGTTTTACCATTATCACTTTTTGTTTGTATGTGCACTTGTCATAGCGCCTTTTCAAGATTACTACTCAGAGGCTCTCCCGATTACAGCGCGGACACTGAATCTGAGTTCCACGCTGAAGCGCTGAGCAATTGCGAGTGAAGGACATGTCCAAGGTTCCTACACGGCGGCTTGAGGTGGATTCGAACATGCAACCCTCCGGCTGCATGGCAACAAACATACACACTACACAAGGTACCACAGATCCTAGGATATTAAGAAATTCACTGAAAAATACAAAAACACATTATGGAATGGCTAGAACTCGTCAAGATCCCGAGGGGAGCAAAACGTGCCATGGAAGGCAGTTGCAATGATTCAAAGTTCGAACCGTCCGTCAACGCTTGAAAAGTAATTGACTCCAATTGTTTATGAGGTTGGAATTATTGAAGATGTGTAAATCATTAAAAGGTTTACTTATAGGCTTGTCTGTATACAGTATACATAGACGTAGGAGGCGAGGGTCCAGAGGTACAAATGCCCCCTTCCAATTTCGGGCGAGTCTGTTTTTTCGGACACGCAGACCTGGGAAAATAATTACCAAACCGTACACTTGAAGTTCGACGTTCCTTTACACCATGCATCATCTCTCAGCTCCAATTTGCCCCAAATCGGGTTTTACACTAAATCACATCCATCATAGATAAGAAATTCTCGGAAAAGTTCTGAATGGACGATAGCATTAAAATCGCGAAAATTGTGCGGGCTCAAGCAGAATATAACTGTTGTTGTGTTTGAATTTTTTTAAAGAAATCTGGCCATCATATGTAAATGTGAATTGTCTTTAAGCCTGTAAAATTTCATTTCGAAATTCTTACTTTTGGAGAAGATATTGGCAAAAACGTAGAGTCTTTTATTGGCCCACCCTGCAGTATGTATATTCAAATGCATATACATTTGTATAGTCAGAGATTTAACGGGTCTCTAAACGTTGTACGGACCATTGCTCATAGGCTGATTGCTCATAGGTTGATTGCTCATAGGCTTATTGCTCATATTATGGCTTATTGCTCATAGGATCTATTGCTCATAGCTCTTTTTGCATGGCTCATTGCTCATAGGGTCTATTGCTCATAGGGCTCTTTGCTCATATGGCTCATTGGTCATAGGGTGTATTGGTCATAATGATATATAAGTTAAAGTAGTCGAGTGAAGTTACAAAAAAGAAAACACGGATTGAAAATAGGAAGAAACATTTACTAGGTCATGTAATTGTTCATATTTGAGATGTGTCTATCTCTGCGACTAGTTGTCTTGCTCTGGTTTTGTGGACTTTTATAGCTGAACAATGAACATCCTATCGGGTAGCTCAGTTAGTTTGCGCCTTCTATTGTTTGACTTCATAATTTTTTGATTGACAGTTGATATCTTTACCAACTATGGTGTCATGGACTTTACAATTTAGCAACCAACGTCTCGAACAAGTCAGTTCACGCCTTCAAGTAGGCTAATTATCTTCGCACGTTTTTTCAGTGCCAGTGATTCTATTAGTCTACCAACGCTAATTGTCCCTAATTGATAAGCACAAATTAAGCTAAGGCGTGAAGACGATCACCCATGTCGTAAATGGTATATTTGTTTTAAAATAAAGGCCAAAGTTCGTTTATTTTGGGCATATGACCGATGAGCCTATGAGCAATAGACCCTATGAGCAATAAGCCATATGGGCAATAAGCCTATGAGCAATGGTCCTAGAGCCCCTGAACTATCTTAAGGCTATAGGACTATAATTATGAGAAAACAAATTTAACCCTCGGGCTACCAGGGGGGGGGGTGGTATCCACCCCCCTTCCTAGGTTTTTCCCAAATCAATTTTTTTCCGTTAGGAATAAAATTTTGACGTTTTAAGTGGCTGTAGAGGATTCATTTGCACACATTCTGAGCTAAAATGTGTGATGATATACCATACCATTCAAAAGTTATACCCGATATACCCGAGGCACCAGGGGGGTGGATACCACCCCCCCCTTAGATTATCGGCTGTATCTTATCCGTCCTTTGACATGAAGAGACACCAATTACACCATTCTGTAGAGGGAATGTGGGGCTACATTTTGGTGGTCACGGAGTTGTCTTTTGACAACCGGAAGTGCTCAAAATAAATTAAAATATAAATAAAGGTGTTTTATTTTCATAAAATTTTCATGTTTTTCCTATTAAAAATTATTCATAAATTATTTTTTAAGAGAAATAAATTATGTCATTCTATAGAGTGCATTTAGGGCTATTTTTTGATACCAATTAATTTGACATTTGATGACCGGAAGTGCTCAAAATAAATTTAAATGTGTGAAAATGTTGGGTTTTTTTACAACGCAAACCGATAAGTCTGCGTAAAGGTTTTTCAGCATGTTTTACATGTTTTTTCTCTTTTTATTGTAACTAAAACTAACTTATTACTAGTTTTTATAGTTGAATGTTGGACTTTATTATATGTAAACTATTTTTAATTAAATAAATTATGTTAAAACACACAGAATCTAATATTTTGCTTATGCGAAAGTACACATTTTGTGGAATCGACGGGTGCCTACGGTAAAAAATTCATAACTTCGGGGTGCTTTCATATATTTTAAACCTAAATATACCATTTTGTGCAGAAATGAATGCTGAATCCATAGGTGTATTACAAGTTATGATATCTCAAACCAAACCCAAAATCCAGGGGGGGGTGGTAACCACCCCCCCCTTGGTAGTCAGTGTTACAAAAATAGCGTGGTAGCCTGAGGGTTAAAACAAATTGAAACAAATAAAAGTTTGGTCACGTCTGGCAAACTGATTGTGAAGGCATAGATCAACATCATAAACTTTGCATATAAGCCTAAACTTACCCAGCCTGGGCCCCTAAAAGTAGCCGGATTTATTTTTTCGGGCAAAATTAAAATCTTGCCCACTCTTCTCTGCTGAAATCTCCCAGACGCCTATGACAGTATAAATAATATTTACGCATAGGCCTATTATATCTGTATAATGCACGTGCATTATATTAAGCCATATACAATATTAT
The DNA here is from genome assembly GCA_945859605.1 of Lumbricus rubellus. NCBI lineage: Eukaryota > Metazoa > Annelida > Clitellata > Crassiclitellata > Lumbricidae > Lumbricus > Lumbricus rubellus. The sequence continues at coordinate 14,794,203 of OX243814.1, read as the reverse complement.
TATACATAATTATATGTTATACAATAATATACATATACAATTATACATACACTAGTACAATACATGTACAATGTACATGCATATAATAATAGTATATATCTACAATGTACATGTATATTTTATACTCGGCATTAGGTTCATATAGCCTAGCATACATGTATGTTGCTTTTGCGAGTGTGCCTCGAGCACTCTAATACTGTGTGCATATAGGTCTACCCTGCCTAAAAGAATATAGGTTAATCGATTAACGATCTGTCGCCATCTGCGACAGATCCGCTCTACACTGCGATTATTTGTAAATCAAACGGTCACTGTGTATGCCTGATCTTAAATTTATTAAATTTGCAATGTATAAATGAATGATGGATGGCAAGCAGGCACAGAACTTCAAGATCAACAATGCCATGGTCATTCCTGAATAAATCTGTTCCAGTTTTGAACGTTTAGACTCGGCTGATGCATGAAAACTTATAAAAATTCGGTGACTGAGGAGTAAGTAGACAAGTGGGAAGGGGAGAAAAGAACGCGTTTTGCCGGCTGTGCAGACGTATAATAATAATAATAATAATATGTAGAGATTTAAGTGCCATAGGTTCGTAAGCAATCGATTAAAAAACCGTAGCAACGATTCAGAAGCACTCAGAAGCACATAGGCTACGGTACTGGTAATGTACTATAGTGTAATTAATTCACCAAGCCAAATATGAAGGTAACCTGACAGCATAATAAGCTGAGGAACTCACTTCGCGTGTGGGTCCACATTATGAATGACCAGTATCTGGCAGTAGGCTATGCCAACGCTGGCTAATCTACGTTATTCAGCGACGCGTTTTCTTGGGTAGGCCCAAACACCGCTATATCAATAAGTCGCGTTTCAAAGTGCTTTGTAGTTTGTAAGGCGGTCAGCGATCAGCGTTTTCTCTCGCATGTGGTGTTATTAGTCTGGTCCACGTGTAGCCAGCCTATTATAGATGGGGGGGGGGGCGGCCGAGGCTTTTAACGTCATGACTCAACGGAGATGATCCGCTCACACTTACGACAAGAGCAGTTCAACACTAGAGTAGGCTATTTTCACGTGCAAAACACTTGAGTAAGATATTCTCACGTGCAAACGATGATACTGCTGCGTAAAAAGCTCGTTTTTAGAATGCTGATGTTGATTCTGGGGCTTGCCGTAGCCCACAGTTTTTACCTTCATTACACCGCAGAGCAGGAGAGTGAAGCGACAGACTTTCGAACAGTGCAAAAGAGAAAAGATACCCTTCAGCTCTCAAATGATGACGCTACTACCACTAGCCAATCCACAACGATAGAAGATTCAATTAAATCTGAGCGACGGAGTACAAGGCACCAGAAGACGAGTCCCCTAAGCTCGTTTGAACCATCCTTTCTTAGCGCCATCTCACAAGTGGCAAAGACATTCATGCGTGAATCATTATCAAATAAATCAACTTCATTGATGTCAATCACTCCTGGCAATGTAACCGGTAAGCCAGTTGCAGTAAAGCAAAACTCGTCAGCACCGGTGCAATCTGCGCCAGTTCCACAGGAAGTGAGAAAAGTCGACCCTATGGACGAGTACAGTGACATGGGAGGAATTGTGATAAAGGACTGGAACTCATCAATGCCAGTCAACCCTCATCCGTTTCATTACACCATCAACCCTGAGAAGACCTGCGACGTCGGTTCATCACCGTCCGAGTTGTTCCTCCTCGTCTACGTTCACACACGACCGAACAGCATTAAACAGCGTGAACTGATACGGTCCACTTGGGGTGACGTCAGGAACTACGCCGTCACGGTCCGTCGGATCTTCGTCATGGGTCTTCCAGATGAAGAGTACGTACAGGAAGACATCAGGCTCGAATCGATTCTCTACCACGACATAGTCCAGGAGAATTTTCTCGACACCTACCACAATCTGACCTACAAGGCCGTCAGTGCTCTACGGTGGGTGAAAGACTACTGCAGCAACGCGAAGTTCGTCCTCAAGACGGATGAAGACGCTTTCGTTAACATGCCCATTCTCCTGGACCTACTAATCTCGAAACACAAGAAAGGTATCTACGGGCCGCGCAGTCTCATCTGCAACGCACGGCATGGACACCCAGTACTTCGCGAGGACAAATGGGCGGTGAGCGTGGCGCAGAGAAAGCATCCCACGTGGCCCTCCCACTGTCAGGGCGTCGCCTTCATCTTGACGCCTTCGGTAGCGGCCGAAATGTACAATGCGTCGTTCGACGTTCCATTTCTCTGGATTGACGACATCTACGTTACTGGCTTCCTGGCGAAGAAGATCGGAATCGAGCACACGCAGATCGCTGAGCATTTCTTCCATGAAGTATATATCGAAGGACTGCTGAAGAATGAAACACAGTGGACGAATGTGCTTTTCTCGCATGTTGAGACTTTCGAACGAAGGAGGTGGGCGTGGAACAGAGTCATGAAACTGATAAATAATTCAAACGCGTCAATAATCACAGGTAACACTTTATTGCCCACCAATAATTCTACAAAGGTCGTTGTACCCTTGTAACAACCGCTTTCGAAAAAGAAATCTAAGCTGCCAAAGTAATCCGCCATCGTATACCAAGGATAACCAGCCTTTCCTGCGAGGAGTCGGATGAAGTCACGCAGCTCCTAAATCCATTAATCCTCTATACACGAGGTCTGCAATAAAAGACACTAAACGTCTTCAAATGCACCGTCAGGGCTTACAACAGGCTTATGGAATTTATGCAATGCAAATAAAGGAATACACATGCCAACTCTGTACAGATCATGGGCGGAGAACTAGAGGGTCAGAGAGAACGGTCCTCCCAATAAAAGTGTTGGGGACGGCCCATGCATTTGTTCCCCCCCCCCACAATCGTTGGGCGTCAAGACTAATTTTTAAAAAAAATTTGGGGCGGTCAAAATAGACTTTTTAAAAGACTTTTTGGTGAAAATATATTTTTTAGCCTTTTTAAAGCCGGATGACTAAAAAAAGAAAAAAGTTCAGCATCAACTTTTTTGGCGGTGAAAGTAGAAATTTTTCTTGACTTTTAATAAAAAAGGTCATCAACTTTTTTGGCTGTGAAAGCAGAATATTTTTCCTTGATAAAAAGGTCGTCAGAAATTTTCGCCCGTCTAAAAATCTCGCGTCTTGCCTTCGGCCCACTCGTCCCCCCCCTTCCCAAAACTCCGCTCAGGTCTCCGCCCATGGTACAGATGTAGATTATACAACATCTCTGACCAAAGCGAACTTGTTGGGACTCAAAGACCAACATGCACGCACACCAAAGGCTATTTAATGTCAAAGTCAGAGGATGAAGCAGGCCAGTAGGTCTTATAAGAACAGCAGACCTGCTTGACTAAATTAATAACTTAGGTTAAAAATGCTCGCGTTTAACGTGTTTGTGTAAACTGTTAGCAACACAGTTGTTCTTGTTAGGTCTATAAGCTAGCTGAGTCCTGCATTTTTCGATTTATAGAGTTGACTGTATAATAATTATAGCATTACATGTATTTTATGGAATTTTAAGGTACATGTATTGGACATACACATCTGACAATAAAATTATGTATTTGGTAGTTTTGTTTAACGACGATATTTTTTAAAGAAATGATTGTCGTCACCCTCCGCATTTATCCACGATTTGGACTGGCATCACCCCAAAACAGCAGTGGAGTGGATTAGGATCATATTCAGATATATTCGATACTAATAGTAGCCTACTGGGTGTATTATTCCCGCACATGATAATCCGGGGCCTAGCTGCACAACTTTAGATTCAGCAGTATTATATAGCCCTATGTGTCTTTTTAAAAGAATCATGACGACTAAGGACCATACAATCGTTTTACCATTATCACTTTTGTTTGTATGTGCACTTGCCATAGCGCCCCTTCAGGATTACTGCTCAGAGGCTCTCCCGACTACAGCGCGGAGACTGAATAGGAGTTCCGCGCCGAAGCGCTGAGCAACTGCGAGTGAAGGACATGTCCAAGGTTCCTACACGGCGGCTTGAGGTGGATTCGAACATGCAACCCTCCGGCTGCATGGCAACAAACATACACACTACACAAGGTACCACAGATCCTAGGATATTAAGAAATTCACCTAAAAATACAAAAACACATTATGGAATGGCTAGAACTCGTCAAGATCCCGAGGGGAGCAAAACGGGCCATGGAAGGCTATATGTCTAATTGTAACTGATTCAAAGTTCGAACCGTCCGTCTAAGCTTGAAAAGTAATTGACTCCAATAATTAATGATTATAAGGTTGGAATTATTGAAGATGTGTAAATCATTAAAAGGTTTACTTATAGGCTTGTCTGTATAGAGTATACAACTATACATAGACGTAGGAGGCGGGGGTCCAGAGGTACAAATGCCCCCTTCCAATTTCGGACGAGTCTGTTTTTTCGGACACGCAGACCTGGGAAAATAATTACCAAACCGTACACTTGAAGTTCGACGTTCCTTTACACCATGCATCATCTCTCAGCTCCAATTTGCCCCAAATCGGGTTTTTTACTAAATCACATCCATCATAGATAAGAAATTCTCGGAAAAGTTCTGAATGGACGATAGCATTAAAATCGCGAAAATCGTGCGGGCTCAAGCAGAATATAACTGTTGTTGTGTTTGAAATTTTTAAAAGAAATCTGGCCATCATATGTAAATGTGAATTGTCTTTAAGCCTGTAAAATTTCATTTCGAAATTCTTACTTTTGGAGAAGATATTGGCAAAAACGTAGAGTCTTTTATTGGCCCACCCTGCAGTATGTATATTCAAATGCATATACATTTGTATAGTCAGAGATTTAACGGGTCTCTAAACGTTGTACGGACCATTGCTCATAGGCTGATTGCTCATAGGTTGATTGCTCATAGGCTTATTGCTCATATTATGGCTTATTGCTCATAGGATCTATTGCTCATAGCTCTTTTTGCATGGCTCATTGCTCATAGGGTCTATTGCTCATAGGGCTCTTTGCTCATATGGCTCATTGGTCATAGGGTGTATTGGTCATAATGATATATAAGTTAAAGTAGTCGAGTGAAGTTACAAAAAAGAAAACACGGATTGAAAATAGGAAGAAACATTTACTAGGTCATGTAATTGTTCATATTTGAGATGTGTCTATCTCTGCGACTAGTTGTCTTGCTCTGGTTTTGTGGACTTTTATAGCTGAACAATGAACATCCTATCGGGTAGCTCAGTTAGTTTGCGCCTTCTATTGTTTGACTTCATAATTTTTTGATTGACAGTTGATATCTTTAGCCTACCAACTATGGTGTCATGGACTTTACAATTTAGCAACCAACGTCTCGAACAAGTCAGTTCACGCCTTCAAGTAGGCTAATTATCTTCGCACGTTTTTTCAGTGCCAGTGATTCTATTAGTCTACCAACGCTAATTGTCCCTAATTGATAAGCACAAATTAAGCTAAGGCGTGAAGACGATCACCCATGTCGTAAATGGTATATTTGTTTTAAAATAAAGGCCAAAGTTCGTTTATTTTGGGCATATGACCGATGAGCCTATGAGCAATAGACCCTATGAGCAATAAGCCATATGAGCAATAAGCCTATGAGCAATGGTCCTAGAGCCCCTGAGCTATCTTAAGGCTATAGGACTATAATTATGAGAAAACAAATTTAAAACAAATTGAAACAAATAAAAGTTTGGTCACGTCTGGCAAACTGATTGTGAAGGCATAAATCAACATCATAAACTTTGCATATAAGCCTAAACTTACCCAGCCTGGGCCCCTAAAAGTAGCCGGATTTATTTTTTCGGGCAGAATTAAAATCTTGCCCACTCTTCTCTGCTGAAATCTCCCAGACGCCTATGACAGTATAAATAATATTTACGCATATATCTGTATGCACGTACATATAAGCCATATACATATATGTTATACAATAATATACATATACAATTGTACATACACTAGTACAATACATGTACAATGTACGTGCATATAATAATAGTATATTTTTTATCTACAATGTACGTGTATATTTTATACTCGGCATTAGGTTCATATAGCCTAGCATACATGTATGTTGCTTTTGCGAGTGTGCCTCGAGCACTCTAATACTGTGTGCATAGGTCTACCCTGCCTAAAAGAATATAGGTTAATCGATTAACGATCTGTCGCCATCTGCGACAGATCCGCTCTGCGAATATTTGTAAATCAAACGGTCACTGTGTATGCCTGATCTTAAATTTATGAAATTTGCAGTGAATAAATGAATGATGGATGGCAAGCAGGCACAGAACTTCAAGATCAACAATGCCATGGTCATTCCTGAATAAATCTGTTCCAGTTTTGAACGTTTAGACTCGGCTGATGCATGAAAACTTATAAAAATTCGGTGACTGAGGAGTAAGTAGACAAGTGGGAAGGGAAGAAAAGAACGCGTTTTGCCGGCTGTGCAGACGTATAATAATAATAATAATAATAATAATAATAATAATAATAATAATAATAATAATAATAATAATAATAATAATAATAATAATATGTAGAGATTTAAGTGCCATAGGTTCGTAAGCAGTCGATTTAAAAACCGTAGCAACGATTCAGAAGCACTCAGAAGCACATAGGCTACGGTACTGGTAATGTACTATAGTGTAATTAATTCACCAAGCCAAATATGAAGGGAACCTGACAGCATAATAAGCTGAGGAACTCACTTCGCGTGTGGGTCCACATTATGAATGACCAGTATCTGGCAGTAGGCTATGCCAACGCTGGCTAATCTACGTTATTCAGCGACGCGTTTTCTTGGGTAGGCCCAAACACCGCTATATCAATAAGTCGCGTTTCAAAGTGCTTTGTAGTTTGTAAGGCGGTCAGCGATCAGCGTTTTCTCTCGCATGTGGTGTTATTAGTCTGGTCCACGTGTAGCCAGCCTATTATAGATGGGGGGGGGGTGGCGGCCGAGGCTTTTAACGTCATGACTCAACGGAGATGATCCGCTCACACTTACGACAAGAGCAGTTCAACACTTGAGTAGGATATTTTAACGTGCAAAACACTTGAGTAAGATATTCTCACGTGCAAACGATGATACTGCGGAGTAAAAAGCTCGTTTTTAGAATGCTGATGTTGATTCTGGGGCTTGCCGTAGCCCACAGTTTCTACCTTCATTACACCGCAGAGCAGGAGAGTGAAGCGACAGACTTTCGAACAGTGCAAAAGAGAAAAGATACCCTTCAGCTCTCAAATGATGACGCTACTACCACTAGCCAATCCACAACGATAGAAGATTCAATTAAATCTGAGCGACGGAGTACAAGGCACCAGAAGACGAGTCCCCTAAGCTCGTTTCAACCATCCTTTCTTAGCGCCATCTCACAAGTGGCAAAGACATTCATGCGTGAATAATTATCAAATAAATCAACTTCATTGATGTCAATCACTCCTAGGAATGTAACCGGTAAGCCAGTTGCAGTAAAGCAAAAGTCGTCAGCACCGGTGAAGTCCATGCCAGTTCCGCAGAAAGTGAGAAAAGTCGACCCTATGGACGAGTACAGTGAACTGGGAGGAATTGTGATAAAGGGCTGGAACTCATCAATGCCAGTCAACCCTCATCCATTTCATTACACCATCAACCCGGAGAAGACCTGCGACGTCGGTTCAACACCGTCCGAGTTGTTCCTCCTCGTCTACGTTCACACGCGGCCGAGCAGCATTAAACAGCGGGAACTGATACGGTCCACTTGGGGTGACGTCAGGAACTACACCGTCACAGTCCGTCGGCTCTTCGTCATGGGTCTTCCGGATGGAGAGAACGTACAGGAAGACATCAGGCTCGAATCGAACCTCTACCACGACATAGTCCAGGAGAATTTTCTCGATACTTACCACAATCTGACCTACAAGGCCGTCGGTGCTCTACGGTGGGTGAAAGACTACTGCAGCAATGCGAAGTTCGTCCTCAAGACGGATGAAGACGCTTTCGTTAACATGCCCATCCTCCTGGACCTACTAGTCTCGAAACACAAGAAAGGCATCTACGGACCGCGCAGTCTCATCTGCAACGCACGGCATAAAGGCAAAGTACTTCGCTGGAAAAAATGGGCGGTCAGCGTGGCGCAGAGAAAGCATCCCACGTGGCCCTCCCATTGTGAGGGCTTCGCATTCATCTTGACGCCTTCGGTAGCGTCCGAAATGTACAATGCGTCGTTCGATGTTCCACTCCTCTGGATTGACGACGTCTACGTTACTGGCTTCCTGGCGAAGAAGATCGGAATCGAGCACACGCAGATAGGTCGGTATTTCATCGAGGAAGGTCATATCGAAGTACTACTGAAGAATGAAAAAGAGTGGACGAATGTGCTTTTCTCGCATGTTGAGAATTTCGACCGAAGGAGGTGGGCATGGAACAGAGTCATGAAACTGATAAATAATTCAAACGCGTCAACAGTCACAGGTAACACTTTATTGCCCACCACTAGTTCTACAAAGGTCGTTGTATCCTTGTAACAACCGCTTCCGAAAAAGGAATCTAGGGTGCCGAAGTAATCCGCAATCGTATGCCAGGGATAACCAGCCTTTCCTGCCGGGATTCGGACTACATCACGGAGCTCTCGTATCCATTAATCCTCTATACATGAGGTCTGCAATAAAAGACACTAAACGTCTGGAAATGGGCCGTCAGGGCTTGCAGCAGGCCTGTGGAATTTTTGCAATGCAAAGAGAAGAATACACATGCCAAGTCTGTACAGAGCTGATGTAGACTGTACAACATCACTGGCCAAAGCGAACTTGTTGGGAATCACGGACCAACAAACACGCACACCAAAGGCTATCCTATGTCAAGGTCAGAGGATGAAGCAGGCCAACAGGTCTTATAAGAACAGCAGACCTCCTTGACTAAATTATTAACTTATTATGCACTAGGCTTATTTATGCGCGTGCATACATGTATGCATATAGTGTCTATTGGAAGAATTCAGCTTAATAATTTATTTCGCTGTTCAGTCAGGTTAAAAATGCTCACGTTGAACGTGTTTGTGTAAACTGTTAGCAACACAGTTGTTCTTGTTAGGTCTATAAGCTAGCTGAGTGCATGCTGCATTTTTCGATTTGTAGAGTTGACTGTATAATAATTATAGCATTATTTATGAAATTTTAAGGCATTGAACATACACATCTGACAATAAAATTATGTATTTGGTAGTCTTTGTTTAACGACGATATTGTTAAAGAAACGATTGTCGTCACCCTCCGCATTTATCCCCGATTTGGACTGGCATCACCATAAAACAGCAGTGGAGTGGATTAGGATCATGTTCAGATATATTCGAAAGAAGGTATCCGCGCCCTGGACGCGTATGAAGAGTGCATTTAAACTTATCGAGTTTAACTTGGGAAAGAAAATTACCACGGTTGCTGTTTTGTCAATGATTATTATTGACCATTCCCTCCCAGCACGCCCACTTGTTGCCCACAATGTGACTCATATTATTTTAAATGCGAGACCCAAAGGCTTGGCCCATACAAATTCCGGAGGAAGGTAGGGGAGGGTGCCCCAAGACGGGACGATTCACAGTATTTGCTCCAAATCACCTTTGCTGATGACAATACATATTTGCAACTTCTTCCATCCTTTAAACTAATCCTTTAAGCACTATCTGGCATATCATATGCAAGAAAACAATGTATGGTTCAGACGAGACAGCGAACTTTTGTTGACCTACAAATCGTCCCATCTTGGGCACAGGGGTGCCCAAGATGGGACATTAATTATATCAACTTCTCCCATGTTTAACATATTTATTTAATAAATCAACTCAAAAAGAATGATGATGCATGCATGCATGCATACATGCATATACACATACATACATAGTTTACATACGTACGTACATACATATATACAATGTCACACATACTTACATGCATGCATACATACAATGCATACATACATGTATGTATATGTGTAGGCCTATGCATGCATGTATGTAGGCTATGTACGTATGTATGTATTGTATGTATGTATGTATTGCATGTGTGTATGTATGTATATATGTATGTATGTATGGATGTATGTATGTATGTATACATACATACATACATACATACATACATACATATACATATATACATGCATGTATGTGTGTATGTGTTTGTATGTATGTATGTATGTATGTATGTATGTATGTATGTATGTATGTATGTATGTATGTATGTATGTATGTATGTATGTATGTATGTATGTATGTATGTATGTATGTATGTATGTCCTTATTAAGAAGTTGCTTTACAGCATACAACTGGTATGCGACGTGTGCCCAAGACGGGACGTGTAGTTGTTACACAGTTTACCGTTGTAATATGACGTGTGCCCAAGACGGGACGCGTCCCGTCTTGGGCACACAAAGCATGTCTCATCTTGTGCACTCTATGCGTGATGTGTGAACACATAAATTTTTAATGTAACCACGACGTATTATCGCCCATCTCAAAATACATGCGTTAGGTAACATAGTTTACTGTGTTTAGCCACCAAACACGTTTCGAAATGTCTACGTAAAGTGATGACTTTGTGCGTTTTTTTTAAATCGAAAAATCGTAAGCTTAGTAGCACAAAATGAAAAATGCTTATCTGCAAGTCGGATATGGTTAGCATAGAGACTGAAACTCGTGCATACATAGACAAGGTAATCGTCGATGCATTGAGTGATAATAAGAAATAAACGCGCAAAACGACTGCGAGAAAACTGAATCGTCTCATCTTGTGCACCGTCCCGTCTTGGGGCACCCTCCCCTATTTCCATTGGACATGGTTGTAAATATACAGAATTCGTTCAAAAAATGAAATGATTTATTATGTCGGGGTTTGAAACCGCAAAACTCATTTATACACCAAATTGTCACCAATGGTAGATTAATGAGCACGACGTTTCTGAGTTGCATTATTTATATTACCCGCAACATCTAATGGGGTAAGTGGGCACAAAATGTTGGCATGCAAGACTGGCCTAAAGTTTTAATAACTTGAAGCTCGGATTTTCATACAGTAGCATATAATTATGACTACGCAAAAGACGTATTGCTAATATTCTATCCTACATAAAATCTTTTCAAATGCATCTGTTATAGGCTACACATAAGCCCTACCTTCAAATTTCAAACTTCAGTCATTCATACAGTAGCTTTATTTTACAAAAGCACTAATATGTACAGCAGCGTGTTTGAGATCTTTTGTTTTAGCCTTTCATTTACAAAGCAGACTAACCCTTGAAGGGCCTAAAACAAAGACAAAATAGCAACAACCTCTATTTCAAGCCATCGAGCAACTTTCAAAGCACGCATGGGCATCCGCAGGGGTAGCAAAGCAATTCACTTCCCAAGTCCCTTGATTTGCGCATATTTGACAAAAATAAAATCTTTTAATTATCATCTTACATGTAGTATTTTAACAGTGAATGGTTATTAATTTTTCACTTTTGAATTTTTATTGAAACTAGTCAAGATGACCCGAAAAATGCAGCCTACATAAAAGCATTGATTTTATACAGTTGTCTTTTTCTAAAAATAAAGTTTTTGATAGTCGTTTAGCTGAAAACGGATTCTGTTATGCTAACAGCAACCTCTAAACCTAAGGCTATTATCATACCAAATTTAGCCTACACTTCCAAAACGCTAGCAACTGATGGGATCAGCGTCAAACTGCCGAATTCCGGGGCGAACACCCATCCGAGAGTGACGCTATCCTTTGCTTTCGTCACTCTCGGTAGCCCCCTCCCCTCCGGTGCCAACAATTTAAGGCTTTACAGCTTATACAAATTCCTGCGGACGCCCATGAAAACACACACACTAACGTCACTAACAACCTGGTTCCACAAGTCGCTGCTCAAGGTGACAGATGTGCAACAGCTGTATGTCTATTTCATCTTCATTTTTTTCAATATGCATTTATGGCCGTCATCACTCATCAGTGGCATAGACATGTTGATAAAGCGAATCTGTAATATAGATTTGCTTACCGGACTGCGTACACACATGCATGCGTACATAGGCGTACGAGAGATTTCAGCAGTCGGGGGTCAAAGATTTTACTTCTGCCCAAAAAATAAATCTCGTGGTGGGAAATACTATTTTTCCCAGACAAAAAAGTTGAAATATGTCATGAAAAGTACAATTTTGTCGCATTTTCCCGGGTCTGCTTGCCCGAAAAAACAAACTTGCCAGAAATTTGAGGGGGCATTTGCCCCCTTGAACCCCCGCCTCGTACGCCTATGCATGCGTACATACATAAATGCTAGTTCAGATTGCCTATCCATCTGAAGATTTGCGTTTCTTACACATATTATGTATAAGACTACCGTCACTGCAATCGGAACTAGCATTTATGTATGTACATGTACGCATGCATTTGTGTACGCAGTAACTGTTTATACGCGCGCAGTATGTAGGCCTATGTATGCATGTATGTAATACTATGTATGTATGCATACATGTATTTATGTATGTATGTATTTATGTATGTATGTATGTATGTGTGTATGCATGCTTGCATGCATGCATGCACGCATGTGTATATTCACGCACATATCCACGTCTCAGTCTAGATCATTATAAGTTACAACGTATCTATTGTGACAATATAGGTAAAAATAAATGAAGCATCTACAGTGATTCTACACTCTACATGTACAGTTATTGCTCGTTTCACATGTGAAGCTGCATGCAGATAATTTACACTGTAGGTCGAATCAATGCACACAAGGAGCACTTTAGAAGTGCTTGTAATAGACTCGATAATAACTTACACTTCAATGAACGAAACCTCTTTCAAACGAAGCCGCTCACTGTTAAGTATATATCCTACACTTTGTTCACAGGAATGGAATCGCGCTACATCAGTTCCTAGACGAAGGCAGGAGATGTAGAACAAACTGGACTGCTATTGTTATCGTTAACACCAGAGGCAGTTGAGAGAAACTGTGAGTTGCAGTCGATTTCGGGGGCCCCGCAGCCTTGTAGGGCGTGGTGGCGTAGGCCGGTATGTGTCGAGTGTGGTATTCAGGGAGATTGTCGTAAGAGGCGCTGGTTTGACGGGTAACCTGCACCAGTGGCATCATGGTAGATGCTGTACTGATAACGAACACATCCTCATCACCATTATCAACACCACCATAGCCTTCGTCTTCAGAGAAGGACGGGAAAGAATGTGATGGATATGGTGGATCAGTTGAGGCAGCAGAGTGTAGCTGACAGTCCGGACGAAAGCCAAGGCGCAGGTAGAGTGGATCGCGAAGAGCTCTGTCCATCAGATCGGCCATTATTGTAGATGCATTCTGACCGCATTCACTCTCGAATACGATCCTGTGACACATGTGCGACTTCTGAATCTCACTACAAATAAGACAATGCGCGGCATTTAGAAATAAGCCTACATTGTAAGACTGTAATAGCTACATAAAAAGACTAAGGTGCACCTATGAGTTTACCTCCATCCGGCAGGACGCAGTTCAATCAACTCCGCCACTGGTTGCACTCTGCCAGTGCCTTTCCGCCTAAGTCATCGGAGCTGGATCCTCTGCCTCCGTTCCTCACCCAGGAATCGATATATACCCTTCAACCATTCCTCACTCTACTCTGCAATAGCCTACCTCTCTTCGAGAAGGAGCTTTGCCGTCTTCACAGAAACGACCGATCATAACACCGATCATTAAGGAACTCGTCTGTTCCGTCTAGCCATAAGTCTATCCTACCTTAATTGCTTTATACCTAAGACACTCAAAGAACTTGTAGCTAGTCAGCTGGTTGGCTATTTTAATAAGTTTCCGATTGTAAATTCCAGCATACAAATAAAATAAATTCCAAAAACGTTTCTTTTTCAGTGTTTGACTTTCTTCATTACTCACTCATTGAACCTCAATGAAATTAAATCATAATAATTTTCGTTTAATTTCAAATTGACACACCGCAGAATGAATACAATTCATGATATGAACGGATGATCCCAAGTTATTACAGGAGTCAGATGTAGCTGTTTGACAGCCGTGGAAGGCGCTCATCTCTTTATACTGTTCATTTTGCCAGAGCCATTCGCCGAGCAAGTACATGTACATTCGGTTGGTTGGACTTACAGTAGTAGGTTGACTGTATTGACGTGACTGGTATCGCAGAAGAACTGGTATGCTGTGATGTTGCTGAGCCAAGGTCGAAGGTTACTCCAGTGAACGTTGCACTGACCCAGTTGTCCATTGCTCATCACTGATTGGTAGCAATGCAGACTCGACGCATAAACTGTACACAATCATCGAACACACAGAAGTCAATTTTAATACAGCACGTTTCTTAGGTACAAGAAGGGCGCTATACCAATTGTTTTCATTCGTACACAGGCCTACAACCTCAATAATACTTTAATTTACCGGTCTTAATCTGCCTAAATCTAGAGCCCAAGTATCTTCGTGATCTCATCCGCTTGCCGATTTCAGCATCCTCTCTGCGTTAACTACGCTCATGCACGTGAAAAGCATGATCTGGATGTCCCGCGAGCAATGACTGCTTTGGCCAAAATGAAACTTTTGCTTTCATTGGTCTTGCACTTTGGAATCAGCTCTCTCCATTCACGCGCGTTCTTCGTTATTAACTGGTACCCGAAGCATATCTTTTTGCTGTCTCAAAACGACTTTCTTTTCTCTGGGTCTTTCGCGCTGGGAGAGTGTGCACTGAGAGAGGCGCTTTATACATTTAAGATGTAGGGCTTGTAGGCCTAGATACAATACCGTGGGGCGCGGTGGTGTAGTGGTGGCGTCGTTGCCTTGAAGCCGGAAGGTTCGAGGTTCGAATCCACCTCACCGCGTAAGAACCTTGGGCAAGTTCTTCACTCACAATTGCTCAGCGCTTCGGCGTGAAACTCCGATGCAGTGTCCGCTCTGCATTCGGGAGCGCCTCTGAGTAGCGAGAGCTTGAAGGGGCGCTATAACAAGTGCACATACAAACAAACAAACAAACCGTACGATGCAGTTTAAAACCGCCAATAGTAAACTTTTAGGCAGGTGTGAAGCATGTCAGGAGCATGCAACGTACATGTAGTTTGCCTAAACTTGACGGACAAAAATATTGGCCACATCCGAACATTAATTCCTTCTTTCTTCCCCAAACGAAATCCATCTACCACCACACTAGATCCCGGCCATTCTCGCCTATAATTGTGCGTTGTTGTTACCATTGATGACTTGTTCGTCACAGACGTGGTTCATCTTGAGCATGTATCGCCGTAGACTTCCTTCGAATTCCAGGAACTTATCGATTCCATCAGAACAAGTCTTGTTGATCGGCTCCACACACGATATGAATTTCTTGTAAGCCCTGCACAGTGCATAATCAAATAATTGAATGTCACACGATTCGCATTGATTTCACAAAGAATGAATGAATATCTACTGCCACCTCAAGCTAGAAGGCGTGAAAACGCAAATAAGTGCCTCTCATAATCTACCGATGACACGCAGGTCTTTACCATGAAGTATCAGGTTGATGTCCCGTTGTCATGGTGTAGGCTAAGTCAGGTTTTTTAGCGTGCAGTTATACACAAAATGTGCAGTTCTAGATGGATTTGTGCAGTTGTAGAAGCACATCTGTACAGTTAAAACTAGCAGTACACGTCATTGTTCTCCGATTGGAAGTAATCTACCACGGAGGATGGGAAAAGAAAGAAGCGGTTGGGCAGTTCTAGAAATTCCTTAAAAACAGCCCTGGGTTAAGTAGGCTACTCCTTGCAAACAGAGCATTCGCTACACGATTGTTATTATTACGCTACAAACTTACATGTATATTGTTTCAGGAATCATCACGTTAAGGTGCAATGTAAATTTAGAAGAAGAAAAACTTTGTGGGCTCCTTTCAAGCACTCATAAACGGCGAAATAAGTCTACTGGAATCTTACGGCAGTCATGGAAGTTGAAGTCCTATTAGTTGGTGAAATTGTCAACATGATAATTAAATTATTCACCTGCAGGTGGCTCTGAAATCCGTTTCCGATTCCGTTGCGATGAGGTCGTTTTCGCTGTGGAACTCAGCGACGGTCGTTTTCGTTAGATGTCGCTCTGAACACTTCTCAATCTCTTGCAGGAAACCACGATTACAGCTTTCACTGTACTGGAATGCTGTAACATGTGTTACATTGATTAAAATTAATCGTTTCAAGTGGATTTTGAAGCAGGAACTTAAGAAGAAGGACACTTCTCATAATTATAGCTAGGTATCTAAATGTAAATTTATCAGCTTCACGCATCATTCGCACCATAACTACATGTACAGTGCCTTAGCGCGGAATAAGTTTTTAAAACCAAGAAGTAGGTCTAATGGTTGTTAATTTTCTGGATGGGGCGTCCTCTCTCGTGCTCCCATGTGGCCCATGTGGGGACGCTCATGCTTCATAGTGAAAAGTTTGTGTACAAGCGTTTCTCTTACTTTTGTAGTTGTGTTCGTTTGGAATGTGACATCGCAGCTTCTTCGCCACCCTTCTGTGTATGACCTTGAGAAGGTCAAGGGCCAACCTTCCAGCCATTGATCCGCAACCAGACGACACCAACGATACTCGACAGTGGATGGCTTCACGTAAGAAACTGTAATAGATAGATCACACGGATTTATTGTAATACAACGGTTGACTTTACGCAACATCATGTGACATTGTAATTGTAATCGTAGGTGCTGTTATTATAACGCATACTAAGGAACACATAGGACGTACTCTTGATCTAGTTACATGTAGGTCTACGCAATACAGCGATCGAAGTCTCTATTATTTTTATATTTCATTATTGGTTTATGCACATGTAGCTATGTTGCGTGTTCCATACTGCTTCTAGTATATATCATGCTCTGACTGACTGAATGCCTGAAATTAAATGAAAGCTCACTTACTGGCATTCGTGTCTTGTTCGTTGCTGGACATTGAACTTGTGATACTCGTCACATCTCGCTGCCAGACTCCCGCGCATTTCGTCCTCAAAGCATTCATGAGCCGTCACGTGGTCTGAAAAGCACCAACGTTCCTGGTTACCATGACAACAGCTTTCTAATTATTATGGCAACAATAAGATTCATAGTCACAACGAAGGTATATACACCACTCTTGTTGGTAGCACTTCCTAAGTATGACTTCATGATTGAGGTTGAATGTCCATTGTACAAAACCAAGAGAAAAACAAAACCATGGGTAGGGCGTACTTAAAATTCTAATAATTTGGTTCGTATAATTATAGAGTTGCTTGAATGAAATAACACACTTATCCTCTTCGGCCGAAGCCTTTATGTCTCTTCGGAATTGACTGGACTGTGAATCTGTCCTTGAGTGCCACAGATTGACAGGCCTACCAATTGCATTACCGGTACCGCAATGGTGCCATAAAAGTGCTAAGTTTGTGATTGAGCTCCTAAGTCGGTCCTTGATGAAGTATCAAAAGCGACTGAAGTATATCAAATTATATAGACTAAATCAAATCATTTATGTATAGCAGTAATCGACACTAATTATTTCACTGCACGTTCGTGTCGGGAGCGCAGCTGATTTTTTTTATGAAGTGGCGCTTTACAAAAATAATAACATCAGATTACAATTACAATTACATCCCCATGATTAGATGAGTATATTATTATCATTTCAAAGCATATTGTTAGGTGACTATTATACACAGGATCTTACGTTTTGTTCGATTCGTGCAGATCGGTTCCAGTTGGTTCATGATTTTCATCCAATCTTCGTTCGTGTCTCCTCCATATTGTCGACATAAACTGACGTACATCACGAGACATTCTCGTAACTCAGCGTATTGTCTGAAATCAACGTAATCGTAAAAATCTGATGAAGCGCTATATGAAAACTAAGCGAAGGGCAGGGAGATTGGTCAGTGGTCACGATCGATGCATCCGATCCAGTGTCCGCGCTGCAGTCGGGAGCACCTCTGAGTGGAGAGCTTGAAGGGGCGCTATAACAGTGCACATACATAATATTACATACATACATACATACATACATACATACATACATACATACATACGTACGTACGTACATACGTACATACATACATACATACATACATACATACATACATACATACATACATACATACATACATACATACATACATACATACATACATACATAATTATGCAATAGCTTATATACATGTAGCATCACTAAACACGTTCTCAGCACTCATCAAGCTTAATCCTATAGTTTCATTGTAACAGGATAGTCATAAAGACTTAGTGCTGCACGCATTGGGATTTTGGTAAATACAACCGGACTTGTTTCTGGTCATTTCATTTATGCTCTTGCCTCTTCAGGATCTGAACAATGAGGTACACTAGACGCGGCAGATCCTATAGTACACGGCACAAGCTTAACTGACACCAGCTTGGACAAATTATTGGATTTGTCAATCAAGGAAGCATAATTATGACAGAGGGCTAACTTAGACTACAGAAGCGAATAGGCTTTAACGCTGACTGACTCTTACACAATGAGACGCATCGTGGAAAGAACATTTTTATAGCCAACTTGATAATCGGTGACATTTGAAACCCTTAATTCACATTGAATGCTGGCTGCTACCACGCTGTTGGAAGCCCAACTTCAACTATAGCCTACCGCCATATGTCGAGTTCATTCATGTTTATAAAACCCTCCATGAAAAGGTCTATATATGAAGTGTCTCAAAAGACCAACAGCAACCATACAGTTTATAGAACGAGTATATGAAGCGTCAGAAGAAAATCTCGCCGCCTGTGTATTCCCATTCAAATCTTTGTCATGGACGAAAGCTGGCTGCTGTCAACCTGTAGGCAACTCAGATTATTATTGTTGACGACAAACCCTTTGTGTCGGTAAATCGGACCGAAACATTATACGTGGAGAGCAGGTGTCTCACTGCGCGTGATCTCCAACCAGACTTGTAATATTAGCCTCAGACCGGCTCAACGATGCTTAGGCGACGACGCTAAGTCCCTTTCGAACAACTATGACCGGCGCCACTAAAGCCTGCTAATGAAGATGTCAGCGACTGAGCATAAATAAAGAGGAGCGACATACGATATCTCGAAATCAATTTATCATTTTTAATAGGAGGCGTTTAGGGCTTTATGTGCCGGTGTAATTAAAACGCGGTATGTAAAAAGCAAATGAATCTCGCATTTCAGTCGTGTGGAACGGCTGTAAAATCTGAGGCAATGAAAGTAATTGCACGTATAGACCTACTGTACAGGACGCGTTGGCTGAAAGCAAGGTTGTAATCGACTACATGTTGAAGATGATGACATTGCCGCTACAATAGGAGGTTTATTTTGATGTAATTCTACACTTCTGGTCGAAATCAAAGCAATCTACCCATACTAATCCCATTCAATTGTTTTGAAATGCTTAGGTTCTATTGGGCCTCATACTGTGACCGTGTTTCTTGATTTTTAAGTGAACAAGGCTTTTTGAAATATTCGGACCCGGCGTATAGGCCTACTTGTAGACAGTTATAGGTGGGGGATCGGACTTGTAAGGTGAGAGAAGTTGTCACTATTTAAAATTGGCAATCGGATGATTTTTGCAATTAATCAAGCGGACATAGGAAACGATTCTGAATGGATGATATCCGCATCCGATGGTTGGTTCCTGTTGATCGTCTGCCAAGGTTTGACGTCATTTCCGGGCTGAAGATGGTTCGTCTTAGAACTCACTGACCTTTCTGCTCACGGCTATCATTCTCCGTCTGATGTCCCACTAAAGTCACCAACAGCCGGAAACGAGTAGCCCTTACCCTACCTTTCAATCACCCCAATGACCCTGTGGGTTCTTGTGTGCTGTGGGCTATAGGACA